>JABUQX010062275.1:0-43867 GCA_015478945.1 Trachelipus rathkii | reverse complement strand
ATGTTAGTGATTTATATACTAAGTCATATAAATTCGCTTAGCTTAGTGTTTAGGCTTAGGTTAGGTTAGGGTTAGGTTAGGTTAAGGTTCGGTTATTTTGGTTAGGTTTAGTTAATGAGGAAGAAATCGTCCATGAGTTGTTTGTAGTTCACAAAGATAGCTATTAAATCCATGTCGTATGCCACAACAACGTGTCATGATTTTAAACGTGCGTATGCTACTGAATAAAACCAATAAATATAAATTATACAATACGTTCTGCTCTTTGTTAGTTTAATTTTGGTAGTCAACGCACAATACAATGTTATTAAAAATAGTCATTAGAATTTAATTAAAATCTAAGTATTTATCGAGTATTGGTTCAGCGTTGCAGATTGTCCGTCATATGTATCTCTAAAAACTATTAATGCTACAGTAACACGGAATACATTTTTGGGAATCAGCGTAAAAAGTTAGTCCTGGAAAACTTTTAAAAATAAAGAAAAGCGATTTTTAAAAAAGTTAATAAATGGTAGAAGAGTAATTTTAAACTTTATTTTTATTAACGTCAACATTACGTTGCCTCTTAATAATTGGGTAGGTGTTAAACTAAAGGAAGTGACCAAGGGTATACTCGCCCCGATCGGCAGGAGTCGGGTCTCTCGCCTTTCCGGGGAAGCTAACGTTGTGGGAGTTGAGGATTATTGTTTACGCCCTCTTCTTCAGCGGGGTGTGGTCTCCGAACCCATGCGCCGCTCTTTGGGGTAGTGCTTGGGTGTCGGCGGGGGTTCTCCGCCCTCCCCTACGGGGTATAGGAAAACATCCCCCCCTAATTGTTCCCCGTCGGCTGCGAGCCCCCTAGTGGTGCCGTTATATATATTATATATATATATATAGTATACTATATATATAGTATACTAATATATATATTTTTATATATATATTATATGATAATATATATATGCATATATATATATATGTCATTTTTGTTGCACGTGAAAAAGCATTCAAACCCCCGTTACAGACGCCCGTTAGCAACATTTATGACCCCTTGTGTTATAATGAAGCTGTTTTTTAAGAGATTGGCGATTTTTTGATAGAGATTTACATTTTACAACCGAACATATTAATTGTTTATTTATTCCGTCATTAGACTCATACTTATCTTAATAAGTTTCAGGACGCAACATATTTACCTGCAGAATCTAAAAATGTATTCCTTTTTAGTGTAGCATTAGTAGTTTTTAAGATCCATATGACGGATATACTAAACGCTGGCCTCGATATTAAATGGAGTTTGAAGAATTTGTGTTTGCTGTTAATGGAATACATCTTTCTATATATATATATATAGGCTTGGATTATATTATATATATATATAATATATATATATAGTATATATATACTATATATATATTATATATATAAGCTATATTATATATATATTATATATTATATATATATATATAGTTATATATATATATATATATATATATATATATGTATATATTTATATATATATATTATATTAATCCTATAATTATATATATATAGTATAATATATATATATATATATATTATAGTTATATATATATTATAATATAGTTATAGATTATAATAGATTTTCTTTTCTTCATTAATGTTACCGTTTTTATTGTTGTTGCATTTTTATATATTGAAAGGTTATGGTTTCGCTGCTGAGGAACACCTTCATTAGCTGCAGTCTAGATGATCGTGTGAAGAAGAAGTGAGCTTTGTCGCGTATGATTGGCGTTTTCGTCCGGGGGGCTGCTTGGGACTCATCAGTGGTGGTCACAGCCCTTCACCAGACGCCACATGAACTCCCCCAGTGACAATGCGACGAGCACACTCCACTCTGCGCACCCTTTAAGGAACGTTGTCAGGTTGTCAGATGAGAGCCAGGGTGTGGCACACCCTCATTAAGCCCTGAGAAGGCTTCGACGCACTCTGTATCTCTTTACGTGCAGTTGGCCTGCAACGATGCAGTGAGTGAAGCACAGTTACATTAGGCGCTTACAAGATGAGCTTAAACCGAGCAGTGCCGCCAGAATGTCAAGCAACTTGAATGATGTAATGCGCGTTGAACGAATTGTGGTAAATCAAACTCACAAACGAAATGTTTACCACGGGCGAACAACTTTGAGAGAAGATGGGTATGCTGCTGGTGTTCGTTGTGCCACTCCAGTGGCACTAGTCACTCCGATGATCACCAATATGAAGGGGTTAATAGTTGTCTTCAGAACCACCTTCATTAGCTGACAGTCTATGATGATGTTGAAACGAGAGTGGAGCCGTTGTGCGATGAGATTGGCGTTTCGTCCGCGGGGGCTGCTTTGGACTCATCGGTGGTGGTCGTAGCCCCCTTCCACCAAGACGCCACGAATAGTATATACTATTATATAGAACTTTATATAGTATATAGCTATATATGTATATTATATATAGGTATATTATTAGTAGTAATATGGTTATTATATTGGATATATTAGGATATATTATATTATATATTACATCTTTTGAGAGTAATATACTATATAATTGATAGCCTGTCATAAATTCTGGTCTTGAATAACCACTTCAATTGAAGATTTATTTGATGTTAAAGAGAGTGAGCGTTTGTCATATAAAGTGGCGTTTCTTGCCTGGAGGCTGCTTGGGGATCTGCATCGTGGTCAGCTGCAGCTTTCCTGCATACCAGGAGCCAACAGAACTCCCCCAGTGGCAATGCCGCTGAGCACACTCCGCTCTCCGACCTGGAAGGACGTCGGGGTCGCAGTAGCTGTCAGGCGTGAGAGCTGGTGTGCATCACATTAGAGGTCACTGCGAGATGGTACTTCGAACCCACGTCTGTCACCTCTTATCATGGCAGTTGGTCGCAAGTGCATGAAGGTTGAGGTGAGAAGTACGGTACAGGCGGTACCAGGCGGTACAGGATGACCGAACGAGAGTAGCAGCCAAACTGAAGAACAGCTTTGATTGATGATGTTACGGTTGACGTGCGCATGGCTCTGGGTTCGGTTGACCAGTTTGCTTGCTAGGTTCGATCGGTTGATCAAGTGGCTGGGTCGTTGACGCAGTGCCGTGGGGTAGATAAGGTCAGTTGTTGTGTAAATCCGCTAGTTGAACGATTGTTGGCAAAAACCAAACTCGTCACGGCGAAGATAGGCGAACTTTGGGGAGAGTGGTCCAACCATGCACGATATGTTCTTACCAGGTGAACAACCTGGTGGAGAGGCAGGATATGGGCTTGTCTGGTTGCTGGTGTTTCGTGTGGTCGCCACCCAGTGGGCGTACGGTGCCCTCTGGTGGTCACCAATTTGAAGGGGCTTTTTTCTATTCTGGTCTGAATAACCACCTTCAATAATATATAAAATATTAGATGTTGAAGAGAGTGAGCGTTGCATGTCACGATAAAGTGACGTTTCTTCCCGGAGGCTGCTTTCCATCGGGTGGTGCTGAGTATGCCTCCTGGCACCGAGACGCACAATATATATATATATATATATATATAATAATAGTATATACTGATATATCTTATATAGTATATATATTATATAATATATATATATATATCTATATACTAGTATATATGATATATATATATATATATATATATAATATCCACCAAACATACATGCAAATACTCTTCTTGCAACTCACTTCGCAAGGCTAGAGTCAAAAACTCCCCGACACCCTCAAAGGGAATCAGTGAGACACACTCGATCAAACGCGAAGAAAGTAACGCAGCACCCACACACACGAAATAACGGGCAATGTTCTTTAAGGGACACTAGCGGTAAGATGTAATAAACATTCGTACCACTGCAATGGCAGCCGGACATGTATGTTAAACAACACTAGTGAACACAACATTTTACCCAATTAGCACAAATATACAACAGTTACACCAGCCTAAATTTCCTTCCCCCTATCTGGAAAAAAGCTTTCATTATATCTGAAACTAAAACCAGGAAATAGACCTTCTCTGGACACTTCGTCATAAGGTATCGCGTCCCATTTCCTCTATTATCACAATCACTTTTGCAAAGTGATAGATAAGAAAACTGTAGTAAACAAAATAACTCCACACACTCACCAATTACACAAAAGTCAACTGGCTTAAACCAAAACCCATTCACTACAACCACACATTGCAATCTACGAGATTCAATCGGTCTAAACTCAAAACCGCACTCACAAAACAATAATCATGAGCAATCGACATTAACAAAGCCTTTGACACAATACCTTGAAGCCACTTGTTGGCAACATAAACAAGATTAGGTCAAACAAACACAGTTCTTTGTTTCACAATTTATAATTTTTATACACAATACTAATAAAATATTTAATTTTCACTACTAATTACTCACCCTGGGTGAGTGTACAAGTACACAATTCACAAGACACTGAAAGTGTAAATCTTGAAGTGCGACCTTTGAAACATAAGAAACAAATTTAACCAATTGATGAAGGTAAAAATAATCACGTAGGCTACTGCAGAGCGAGAGCGAACAACAGATTCACACAGAGATCAGCGACGGAGTGGGAGGAGTCTCTTAAAAGCTTTGTTTATATACTCCTCGCAGACGACCGATGAAAGTATCAATCGGAAATTTCGAGACTATTATGCAAGAATTTAAGTACAGAAAATATGTTTAAAGAGAAGTATAACTATAAATGTTGAAAACGGAAGGCAACAATCTAAACATAATTTAATCTATAAAATAGCAAAATCAAATATCTCCACTAACCTAAGTTAAAATGGCATTTCCAATTTCCTTACTAGGGCAATAACAGAGCTAATACGAACAAGACAACACAAACTTTCGAAGAGTAAATCATCAAGTAACGGAGTAGCTCGGCAATACCGCAATATGCGCAATCCTATTCCCTCAATTGATTTAATCTCAACATTTGTACAACGCTCGACCTCGCCACAACCACAAAGTCGTACCCCCATAGGAAACACAACCTACAACGGACGCAGCAGTTAACTCAATTACCATAGCCACTAACACGGGAAGGATGGACGCAAAAGACTGCCATAAACCTAACGCAACAATACATCAATCAACTTCCTAAATCTGGCTAACAAAAACAGAAATGTCCGCCTCACCAAAACAAACATCAATCCACATTGATCAGACTGAACCGCCAACTTGGCACCACACATCCCCAAGTCAACTTAAATAACATTGCCATCGGTTCCCTCAAGTGAACTCCCAAAAATCCTCTGCGTCCACTGACTACTATCCTCAGCTTACAAAACCACAGAGACAACATAATTTCATCAAGTAACAGGAACTGAACATATTAAGAACCATCGGCGGCACAGATTTCGCAAACAACAAACAGAGCTCCACTACCGATAATCACAAGGAGCAATCACATTCGTTCGACACTGCTATTCCCTACGCGCCTCTCGCAACTTGGCACCCATTACTTGATTAAAATCAAACATAACTAAACTTCAAACACACAACAAAGCACTTCGAATCGATAACAGGATGAACATTCAAGCTTCACCACACAACAGCAACACCTAACGAACACATCAAATTCTACTCATAGACATCGCACCTGTGAACATGATCGGCAACAATTCTTTTGCTTAACGCAAACACTCCAACATTCATGCCACATTGCACTCTCCAACCCCACCCAGCACAGACTCAAACAACCTCCTTCTTCACTCACGCTCTATATTACAAACCTAATTCTGAGCCAATCATTCACACTGACCGTACGAATCACATATCAATACATTCAAAGAAGATCGCACGGACACCTGAACAGAAAACTGGCCCGCTATAGACGCAGACCACCTAAACAACAAGGTTAAGCTAAAGCATCCCGCCCAGGATAATATAACTCAGAATTGAACTCCTACAGAATTAATATATGTATATATATATATATATATTTTATATATTATATATAATTTATAATATCATATATATATATAGTATCAGTACTATCTATATATATATACGTATATATTAGTATAATATAGTAGTAGCGATATTATTTGGGAGAGTCTATATTTTCCGGTGAATTGTGCCTGGGTGGAGCTTCACTACAGTTATGCTATTTTATTATCTGATTGAGTTTCTTGATGATATATTTAAAGTATGGAAGTTATTGTTAGCAGATGAAAAAATACATTTGCCACTATTCGTTACGATGCTTTTAATGTATTACAGGCAGTGCCCTATTCTTGGAGAGGAAACGCTCTAGGTAATTTCTACCTAGTAGATTCGGGGGGAGAGGTCGAACCCTGATCCTGTGCCATACGACTCCGTTGCTCTTCCGATTGTGCCACTTATAATACTTGTCCCTTTATACCATTCATTATAAATTGATTCAGCGAAATCTCATATAAAATCTCCTCAAGGTCATATTCGTTTGGAATAATATTTTTTTAAATTTGAAGAAAACTTAATTGTTCTTTTTTTGATTGAAATATTTTTTCTTTTAATTTGAAGAAAAGCTTAAGTTTAAGTTTCCTTCGATTGAAAATTTTTTCCTTTTAATTTCAAGAAAAACTTGAGTTTAAGTCATTCGATTGGAATTTTTCATTTAATTTTAAGAAAAGCTTAAGGTTTAAGCTTCTTCTTCGATTTGGAATATATTTTCTTTTAACTTTAAGTATAACTTAAGTTTAAGTCTCTTTCAATTTTAATACATTTTTCTTTTAATTTTAAGAAAAAGTTAAGCTTATGTCTCTTTCGATTTCAATATTTTTTCTTTTAATTTGAAGAAAAACAAGTTTAAGTCTATCAATTGGAATTAATAGCTTTTCTTTTACTTTTAAGAAAAACTTAAGCTTATGTCCCTTTCGATTGGAACACAAAATAATTCATCGCTACTTTTCCATTTCCAAAGATTGTGATTGAATTCCCGATCGCTCAATAGCAGCATTTGAGTCCTGTTTAGTTTTAAAATAATAATAATAAACTGCATTATGTTCTTGACTTGCATACCATTTATATAATATGCTCCTAGTATATTTTTGTGTAACAGCGATTCGTTGCAAAATTTGTTGATTTCTTATTGCTTTAAGGGGATATGGAGTTTTCCCCCTCTACCCCTTATTGACTATGGGATATGGCTTGATTCCCTTCCATCCTCTGAAGACTTTATGCGGGCATACCTTGTTGGCATATAGCTGTCATTCAAAATTTAAATTGGAAATTTATTATATGTTGAAGGAACCATAAGAAAAAATGATGGGAAAATAAATTTAAAAATCAAAACACAGTTTAAGTGTTGAAAATAAATTTACATTTGCGTAGCTGCTAATTTGTCTGTGGGTGGAGTAATTTTTCTTGTATTTTATTCCGCTGCCCTCCTGGAAAAGGGCCACCGTGATTGTGTTAAAAAAAAAAAAAAAAAAAAATTCTAAACGCTCAGAAAACTGCCTCATTCTCTAATTATCATTATTATGTATTATTATTATTAGATTATTATTATTATATATTATATTATATTATTATTATTATATATTTAATCTATAATTGTAAGATGTAAATACTACATAATATATATAAAATAATTATATAATATATATTATTATATATAATATATGGATTATATGAATATATATATAATAATAACACGCTTATATGATATAAATATAATAAATATATCCCAGCAAAAAATGACCAATAGAAATTTCTATTGGTTTTCATGGTCCCATCGGAACCCAAATATTCCTATCGGGTACATTTTCGTACATCTGTTCCATGACAATCCCAGAATTGGCCTAGTTGGTTATGTTTCCAGATAGGATTCCTAAGATTTCATTCCTTAAGGCCCTAATATGTTTATATATCCTATGTTTACCCATATGAATCAACAAGTCGCAATCGGTTTCGCGCCAAGTTGTTGAACCATTTTCAGCTTTGTTACATGTGATAGAAACTCGTTGACTTTTTCTGGTTCGATTTTGAGTTGTGATTCATGACAAATTAGAGAAGAAAAGTTACGGAATGCCGCTTTGAAATGCTCGTTCCATGCAAGGGAGAGAATATATACATGCACACGCACACGCAATCGCACACGCAAACCCCGACACGCACCCCAACGCACACGCACGCAACACCACGCCCCCAGACACGACAACGCCAACGCAACACGCACACGCACACGCACACCGCACACGCGACACACGCCCCCGGTCAAATTACTACAATCAAAGTTGCCCCCAAGGCCAGAAAGTGTAGGTAAGTAACAAGCTTAATATAGCCACGGTTGTTCCAACAAAAGTGTTTAAGTGTTTAGAGATTTACAAAAAATAGCCAATCAAAATGGGCAATGAAGTATGGGCGTGTCCTCCATTGAACGCCATTTAATATATATACACAGGGACTATATATAGGATAGATATATCATATATAAATTATATATATATATTACTTATATATATATATATATATATAGATAATGATTGAGTGAGTATATATTTATATATATATATATTATAATATATTATCATAGTTATATAGTATATATAATATAAATATAATAAATATATTCATATTATATATATACATAATGTATGTATTTTATGTCATGACTTGAAGTCGTATACTATTATAAATATAATATATATAAAGTGCCAGTTACTCTTAGTAAAGAGCCACAAATAACATCAATATCTCATAAAAGGTTGCAAGAAATCTAAGAAGAAAATCTTAGCTGATATTAAACATGATTAAATGGAATGCTGTAAACATCATAATAAGTAAAAAAATTGATAAAAAATAAACATAATAAAAAATGAAAAAATAAAATAAAATCATATAAATAGCATCCGTATTTTAAAAACACAAAGCCTTGACAATAGCAAAGAGGAATACATAGTTGGAATCCGGGTAAAATTTAAAAAAGGCCAAAGTAAAAAAAAAAAAAAAAAAAAAATTTTGCTATTTTTTTTATGGCGAGCACCACCTCGCGCGAACGGAGACACGAGCTATAATATATATATATATATATATATAATATATATATATATATATATATATATATATTATTATATATATAATATATATAATATATATATATGAAATATATATATAATATATAGGCCAGCATCCCTAAGAGTCAGGCAGTACTAATACTAGAAAGACTATATATCATCTGACAGAAAACATAAAGTAAGCATTTTTACTTCAGCTAACGAAGGACTTTCATTCGACAGAAACTTAAAAAAAAAATTACTTGTTTTCATTCTAATATATAATAATACTCCCTTAGACAAATTAGTAAATCTAGACCGAAATAGTCCACGTCTGATTGACCTTGAAATCACACCTCAGAGTCTCGAGAGCAAATTAGCTTGCCCAGTGCAAAACCCACTTTTTTACGCTTTGAACGAAAAAATTATTTTTTCTTTTTATATTCCTTTTAGGGGGTTCAGCCGACGGAGGACAAATAGTAGCGGCGCACGAAGCCCCCCGTCGATCCTCGAGCCGAAAAACCCCGACTCATCCCTCCGTTCTTGTTTACCCGTGGGTATTTGTTAGCTTTAAAAAAATAAATTAAAAACATTGTATGTGCTTGCTAATTTGGAGTAAAAGCGGCAGCTTGTCGAATTTTCAAAAAAACTAATTTTTTCAACATTTTGACAATATTTAGATTTTTTAAAAGATGTGAGTATTTTTTTTTTTTTTTAGGTAATTCCCGGCGTAAAAATGTCTCCTGATTAACTAAGAATGCATATGACCCCTCTCTGGGTTACCCTGTTATATTTTTCCGGACCACTGGTGAACCATGGTTCCTTTTCTGTGGGCATGGCGTGACGCAGATATATCTATAAGATATGATATAGCCCTAATAATAATATATATAAGGATACTAATATACTAACTATATAGTATGAGACTATAATATACCCTACCGGTTATAGTACATATATAAAAAGTATGAATGACTAATATATACAATATCATTCATATACATACTATAATATTTAGCGTAAAATTTAAAATATAATATTATCTTGTAAAGTGTCACTTACAGCGCTAATTGATGAGATGCATTGAGCCCAGAACGGGAAGATCCACAGGAGTTGGACTGTTCCAACCCCGTAGGGGAGGCGGCAGGAACCCCCGGCGACACCAAAATACAAAGACGGGTTCCGGAGACCCACCCGAGGGGTGGGGGAATATCTTACCGTATTTCCAACACGGGTAAAGCCTAAGAAGGTATCTACAGACTCCTGCCAGCGGTGCGGATTTATACTCTTTGGTTAATCTTTATGCCTTAAAATTTATTTGGTTTAACTATATTATCTAGTATATATGCTAATCTTTAAACGGATACCGTTATAAAAGGTCTTTAGGTTAAAATAGACTTTTACTCCTCATATTAGTATAATTATTAACAATAATTTTTTTTTATTCTATTTGCATTTCTAATTACTAATACTAAAATTACTAGAATTCCAAAAAATGTATTCTCATTCTCTTTTCTTTGTTAGTTTTTTTAGATTTTTTTTATTTAATTACATTTTATCTCTGTAAAATTATTTACCAGAAATTAATACCAAACAATGTATGTCCTATTAATCCCGTAGCTGTTTGTTAGTTTTTAGATAATGGATTTGTGGGCTCTCTAGTAGGACGTACCTAATCACACACACACACACATCACACACACACACATATTATATATAATAAAATAATCGATATATTATTTAAATTAATATATTTATTAATAAATTAAGATATAATTATAATATAACGAGAATATAAATATATTAATATAGAAATATATATATAGATAATATATAATATAATATAATTATATATATATATATTATAATATAATATATAATTAATAGCATACGATTATATTGTAATGGTATCCATATGAAATAGTGGGGGGCAACTATTATGTGTTATTTTTCTCCCATACACAATGGCGATTAGGTTTAAAATAATTGTTTAAAAAAAGTTATATGAGGGCGTGATGGTTTATTTATTGTGTAAATGTTTTTTTCGTTATAGCGAACATTGCATGACTTAATTTAACTGGTGAAGTATTGAGTTAGGTGTGATTAAAGTATAGTCATTTTACAAATGGGTATATGCTATACAAAAATTGGTTTTTACTGTATTTTATTTCTGAGTAGAAGTGATTTGACTTTCCGATTAGTAAAGCTAAATACGGCTTGACTAATTTGGTGAGAAATTGCAGTAAGTGATTAGTGAATTGAGGCGCACTTGAAAGAGATTAGGGTCGACTTATTAAGTAAATTATAATAATATATATTATATATATATTTAACATATATATATAATATTAATATTATATATATTAATATTTAATAATTATATATATATAATATATATATATATAATTAATATGATATATATAATAGATATATTATTAATATATATATATATTATATATATATATTTATATATATTTAAATATAAATATATATTAGTTTTTTTATGATGTATTGATCAAATTTTTACATCGCGTATGCGATGTGAATTCTAAATCAACCAGCGGAATGCGATGTGAATGCGGGTCATGAATTGTTTCACTATCAACGGACTGCTGGAACGATGCGGATGTTTAATGAATCATCATACCGCCGATGGAATGTTTGATGCTGGAACTGTCAGCACAAATAATGACAATTTTATAATATATATATATAATATATTAATATAGTATTATATATATATTAAATAATATATATATATATATAATATAATAATATATAATATATATATATATATTATATATGTTTAATAATATTTAATTTAATGGAATTTAAATATATTATTTTAAATTATTAGATATTAAGTATATAATTTAATATTAATTATTGAATTATATTTATTAATAATATATATATAAATAATTAATATATTTATATATATTAATATATATAATTATTAATATTAAATATATATAATACTAATATATAATAAGTAGTTATTAAATTTAATTAAATATAGTAAAAATTTAAATGAAGTTGAAAGTTTCCAGGATGCGGACAGGACCCAACTCGCTTTGCTTTCCACCATGAACTGACTCCCAAATCTTACCTACCATCACCATCATAGTAAGCTTTATCAATAATAAAATTTATGACTTCTAACACTTTTGCCACTTTGTTTTAATAATTCACTCAAAATGCTAATGATGTTAAAGTAATATAAGGATTATGCTTCAAAATAATATAAAGAAAGTAAAATAAGAAGTAAAATTAAAAGTTATACGGAAAAGTACTAATAATTTTATGAATTGCATTTTCAGCGAAAATATATTCTTTGACTTGTGAATTAGAAATGAAATAAGAGAGAATGCGAGGGTAAGAGAGATTAAAAAAGAGATTGCTGAGATGTCTGAGAGGTTAATTAGGAAATAAATAAATAAGAATGGTTTTTAAAAACTAAAATCAGCTTTTCAATTAGAAAATTTAAAATTAACAAAGATAATAAATAAGAAGGTTAAAAAGAAAAAAAAGCTAAATTACTACATGGTGAAGTTCACAGATACAGCGAAAAATATATATATAGATATAAAATATATAAGAATTAAAAAATATATATTAGAAGTTTAATATAATTAATATATATATATATATATAATTATATATATATATATTATATATATATATATAATATATATGTATATAATATATATGATATCCAGCAACTATCCTCATTACATAAAAAGTGGCGAGCGTGATGTGTGGTTTAAAGGCTGTGGAAGGACGGTAGCGGATGATTTCTCAGAGATTGGTTGCGGATGCGAGGCGGATGTCAATTTTTAATGCGATGTATCAACATGCGTGATATTGCGGAATGTCATATACATGCGCGAAATTAATATTATAGTAATATATAGAGAAAATAATATAAATTAAGAATATACGATAGTAATATTAATTAATATATATCTAACTTATAATTATGTTAGTATATTAAATACTAATAAATTATATCTATTAAATATAGAGTGTATGAATATAATGATAGTAATTAAATAATATATATATATATAATAGTAGTCTACTTATATATAGAATATAATATAGTATTATAATTATAATATACTGATTATATATTTTAATAATTATATTCTTTCAATCCAGAGGCAAATCAAAGAAGTAATTTGAACAACACTGTACTACTAATGAAATCTATAATCATGAAAAGGGAGCTCATAATAACTAATGAGATAGTACGTTTTTATACAGGTGCGAAAAAAAAAATTGAAGTGTAGCAAAGTCGCAAAATGTAAGAGAATAATACGATCTTATGAAGAGAATTGTTTGACACAGAAGGATTTCACAGTCGGGAGACTGAAATCAAATTAAAAGGTCACGAATAAATTAGGCGCGGTAAGAATATTATATATATATATTAATAATTAACATAAATAATAGGTTAATATATTATATAGAATAATATTATTATAATAAGATATAATTATAATATATATAGGAGTTAATATATATATAATAATATAGAGTATATAGATTATAGATATATAAATATAGAGAAATAATATATTATTATAATTTGGTGAATGTATATATATATATATAGATATATAATATTATATATATATATATTATTGATACCCATAATGAATATTAATATATTAAAATATAATATGATATTATTAATTATATAGATAATATTATATACATAATAAAATTAATAATATATGAATTATATATATAAGGATAGTGTAAAGTTATTATCAAAAGAGGATGAGCGTAATAGATACCCTTAAAAGATAATTAATACTATACTGACACAAAATAGAAATAAATAGAATATATTAAAATAAAATATCAAGCTTTATAGTTATTAAAACTTTATATAAATAATATATGAATATTAATATAATATGATATTATATATAGTCATATATATTAGATTTGACATTAAATAATATAATAAATTAATAAAAATTTATATAATAATATATTAATAATATATTATGATAATAGAATACCTAATAATATCAGTATACAGTTTTAATATATAATAATAATATATATTAATAATATGAGTGAGGAATATATAATCTCACAAACCAAAAAGTAGGACCTATCAAATATAGATATTAATAAATTTATATATAATTTATGTAATTAAAATAGTGCCCATATATGATATATATAGCTAAATATTATAAATATATTTAATTTTAAAATAATATATATATATATAAATAGATAAAATACACTTAGTAACGGTATAATACGTATATATTACGTTAACCTTATATAACCGTACGTTACTACTGATCTGTTATTATGAAATTTGGATATAAATAGATTATTATTAAATACTAAATATAGATAATAATAATTAATTAATTATAAATATATATAATTAGTAATAGATAATAGTTATTAATTTATGACATAAATGAAGATATAATCAAATAGATATAAAGAAAGAAATATTTATTAATATATCTATAAATATAAAATTGAGTAACTACAAATACATTAAATATAATATAGAATATAATTATAATTATATAGTAATAAATTATTTATATTTGTAGGTATTTATATTTATAAAATAAATATTATGAACTTGTAAATTAATTAAGTTTAAAGGATGTGCAGATTAGAATAGTATTAAATAATAGATGAGTATAAATATAATTTATGGTTAGATGAACTGTATGACATGCTGACCCACACTATTATATTTACATGACCGAAAAAATATTTATCTTATAAAGTTCCAAAAAAATTTATTACTAAGTTTAATATTAAAAGTTATATAATAAATATAGATAAGTATATTAAGATAGTGTATGATAGTTTATTCGGGTTAATTTAGTCACTTTATATTTAATATTGAGAGAAAAATTATTGTATTTATTATATAGATATCAACGCGTGAGCATTTAGGCTTATTAAATGCTGATCGTTACATAAATTAATAGACTTATCCAAAGACGCTAAAGTCCGTTATTGACGAACTTAAAAGAGCACTCGCCGCTAAAGCACTCGTAAGTACTGAATTAAAAATGAAGTTCATTGAAAATAGAATATACTATTTTATTATATAAATGTTTTAAATGATGGAGATTAGAAAGAACCTTACTTCTATTTATATTATATAATAATACATTAAGAACTTCACACTCCCCAGCTTCCTTTGGAGAATGTACAACTTATATACAAAGTCAGATAGGTTATTCATTAGTTTGTTCTTGGAAGGAAACGTTATAACTGGGATAATATTCTCTTCTGCATTTGCATTCACAAAACTTTTGGGTACACACTTTATAAAACAAAACCAAACGTAAACAACTTATGATATTTACTTACGTTCATAGAAAATATATCTAAATTAATCTATAATATATAGAATTTAAATTAACTAAGAGGGGAGATAATAATATAAATTAATAGTGATGCTCGATAAAAATAGTTAGTTGAAGATATATAGTGATATAGATAATTTACGTATAGATTAGACTAGTAATACATATAAATACAGATAAAGTATGTATACAAGTATCTATAAAATTACTAATATTAATATATTATTATATATATAATATAATATATATTAATATTAATATATATATATAATATATATATATATATAATTTAATATATATATAATGGTATAGTATAATATTATTCATATAACAAATCCTTTGTATATTAATAAAGATAATATTATAACAATAAAAGAATTCAGTATATATATATATATAATAATATTGTATAATAATTTTATAAGAATAAAATATAAATATATAAAGTAATATATAATAATTAAATATATATATTAGATTAATATATATATTATATATGGAGTATATTAATATTATATATTAATTTAAATATTAATGGGATATAATATATATTATATTACAAATATAATATATTATTATATATATATATTATAATAATAATGTATATATCTACTATATATAATATATATATATATATTAGATATTATATATATATATATTAATATATATATAATTATATATATATATATATAATATATATATATATTATAATTAATATATATTATAATATATAATATTCTTTAATACGAAAACAGGGAAAAAGTTTAAAATTATAGCAATAATGATTATGCTCCTTTTATGAATATATGAAATTTTAGCCTATTATATATATTATAAATTATAATATAATATAATATATATTTATATATTAGATTATATATATTAATAATAATATAATAAATATATATATATATATAATATTATTATAATATATTAATATATAATTAAATATATATGGGCATAATATATATTAGTAAGGTAATTTTTTATTTAATTTTTACTTTTATTTTTTACATCTCATCTTATATTACAAATATTATAGAAAAGAAAATGTAAATTTGAAAACTAATGTTTATTTTTTCTTCCAATGAAGTTAGGTATAATCTAATAGGTATATAATTTATTTACTATTATTGATTTATATAGTAGTGATGATTTAATTATTATTATTATTTATTATTTATATTTTCATTATATTGATTTAGGATTATAGATTATGAGAGTATGTAGTGATTATAAGTTATATATTGATAGTAGTGATATAGAGTTAAGTTGATTAATATTAAGTATATTTAGTAGTTTATAGAAGTCACTATATTATTTTATAGTATATAGTATATTATAGTTAAGAGTAATTGAATGAGTTAATACCGTACGTCTGCCCAATTATATTCGGGTAGCGTAACACGAGCTACTGTAGTATAATAAGTTAAATTGATGACAAGAATGCAGGCAATATCAACTCGAAGATACAATTATAAATATGGGAGTGTAATACTTTACGACTAAAGAAATATGGAAAACGGCGCATTATATATATTCGAAATAGAATAAACCCCTAGAGCCCTACTTATATAATCTATTAAGAGGAAACCGTTACGACATACCAAGTATAGAGAATAAATAAATTCATCTCTATAGTGGTTGATAATATCATTTAGGACCTTTTTAAATTTCTAATTCAGTGTAAGGCTAACTCAACAATCATACGATACGATAGACCCGATATATATATATTGTAAGCAGGAATTTAATTCCTATTGACGCCTATAGTGAAACCAATTAAAAAAAATATACTATTTTATAAACCCATTGTATCCTTTTGGTCTTACCGCATAAATAAACGATATATTTTTAATATGATTATAAATATATATTATATTTAATATAATAATATTAATATATATTAATATATATATATAAATAATAAAGAATTAATATTATATATAAATATATAGATTATTTAATATATATATATAGTATACTAAATTATAATAATAATTAATACCACCAATAACACAAATTAATACATCAACACATGTCAGTAGAAAACTCTACTATGATACAAGTTTATCCTCTAGCACGAATAGGTTAAGACGTAAATATTATTATGAGTTAAAATCAGTTTATAATAGTTTATAGTAAATAATTTTTTTGCAATATCATACATAATATATATTAATTAATTAATATATAAATATATAATTATTATTATGTAATATAAAATTACTCAGACTTATATATTAATTATAATATATATAATTATATTAATATATGTAAATATATAATATTATATATTTTAATTATATATTATACAACTATTTATAACAATCATAATTTTTTGTGGATAATAACAAAAGTCCTATATAAGGATACGATGGGTTTTAACATTAGTTTTTATAGAGTGTCTACTTAGGCTATCAGTAATATAGGTGAACTTTTCATATAATTATGGAATTATCGAAGTGGTGGTTATTTTTTTATGTTAGTTGAGATGTGAGGAGATTTCCATATAGGCGTTTACTATAGGGAATATTTTCTAGTACCATACCTTGTGTGTGAACGATGTTTAACACATTTGGAGTTTTTTCACATTCGGTTCCTTTAGAAGGCGTTCAATTGGGAAATATCTCCGATCAATTCCTTATATTGGAAAAATTCCTTATTAATAGGACCCGTCACACGAAAATCTTATCTTAAGAAATTTAACCTGACTAGCTTAGAATCTTATTGAATTTTGCAGTTTAAATGTCTTGGTACATCGAACTTGTTCATTGCAAATGAGGGTCAACTAAGTCTTTCTTTGATATGCTAGTTGAGGAACCATTGAAAATTTTTCCTTAGATATATATATATAATATAGATTAAATTTAAATAATTATATATAATGATATAATTAATTATATAATATTAATATTATTAATAATATAATATTATATTATTATAGTTTATTTAATTTATATATAAATTTAATACATATTATTATATATAATATATAATAATTATTATTATATAATATATATTATATATAATAATAAGATTAATATATATTAATATATGATACTAGATATAATATATATAATATATATATATATATTATAATATATATTATATTAATAATATAGAAATTATTATACTATAATTATAATAAATTTATAATTAATAATTATAAAGTATATTATTAAATATTAATATAATTAGTAATTTTAATATAATATAATTAACTAAATGATTATTAATAAATAATATAATATAATTATATAGATATTATAATTTTAATATATTAAATTAATTTATATATATATATGTAATATATGATATAATATTAATTATAGTATATATGATAGTATTTATATTTTATTTAGATTAGTATGGAGGGTGTAGAGATTGACTAATGATAGAGGTGTGAGTGGAGGAATAGTTGATTGGGAAGACCGTTAGCGATGGGTAGAGGATAGGTGGATAGTAAAGTAGAGTGTGATGAATTTTGTAAGGATTATTGCTTAATTTCAGGGGATTAGAGGTAGATGGTGAGTGAGAGAGTTGAGAGAGGTAAAAGTAGAGAGAGTTTAAATAGATGGATAAATGATTTAGACTGGTAGTAAAAATGCGAATTTTTATGTCGGCCTGATGGATAGATTGTATTCGTTCGTTACTTCTTTTGACCGTGTACATATGGTAATATATAGTGATGAGTGTATTATTGATTGTTTATTTTTAGGGGTGTAGAACCAAGTAAGTGTGGAATTTGAATTTTTTTAATTGAGTAGAATTATCCAGAAGTTTTATATGTTTTCATTATAAATTAAGTTTACCGCTAGAAGAGTGGAATTATTAGTGAGCGGCAATTGAGGTAATGATTCACTAGATAAGCGTAAGAATCGTGCAACTTCATTGATTAGAATAAACTGATTGGAATTTTATGTGAAAGTATCAATAAATCTCATTATTAATATAGCTATTTAATAATATATCAAATTTTATTGCCAAAAAACAGTTTATATTTATTTATTTGAATCGATGAAATTTTCACATAAGAGCATGTACACCCATCTACACGTAATGGAGGCCAGGTGTCATAAATGAAGCTTTGCTATGTCTAAGAGGTTGCGGCGAGTCTAAGTACTGTGGGAAGGCACGTTATACTAGTTCAAACGAAGAATTTGAGAAATAACTCAATGCTAAAAGTAACTCGCCAGTGATAGTGTCGATTTTATACAGGTTGTGACCTTGAAGGGTGACTCGAACGTTCTTATGGGGCATCCTCACTATTGTCAATTAGGATAATGACAACCCAATATAATATCCCAGAGAAGTAGCAATCAACTGGGCTAAAAAGAATATATAAGACCGATAATAAATAATACACAATCTACATCGAAGATTAAGATTGAGGGTAAGGGTAAGGAAATATTGAATGACTGGAGTGTATTAAACCAAATAATGAGGAGGGCGTAGTAAAGTAAAAATAGTTATTTAGAAAGGAACAAGAGTTAGGTGCGACAATTGGATTGAGTAGTAAGTATATACACTGAGTGCAATATATATATGATTTTGCTCCGATCAAAAGAGTAGATTAAACTATTTTAATGTTCGCAGATAATATACAACTCAAGCACGCCTATATTGTACACACACACACACACGCCACGACAGCGACACACGCATCACCACACACGAACACACATGACACCACACACAGCTCAAAACACAACACACACAACAACACAGCACTACACATACACATAATGAACAAAATTTATCTTATATCTGATATACAAATAAGAGCAAGATGGATAATGTCCATAATACTCCTACCCGAATTAATTTATATAAATAAAGAGCAATAATAAAGGAATAATATATTAAGAACTTTATAACTATCTAATTAGTAAAAATATAATAAAATATAATAGTACTAGAAGTACTGCCAGAATAACAAAAGAGGCCAATGGTGGCGGTATAAGATACTACAATGTCAGTGTATAATTTTAGTAGTGTTGGTGTGATATCCGCTAAATGGATTTCCTAGCTAGATGATTAACACACCATGTAATGAAAGAGCCAGGGAACGATACATTAATGATATAACAAGTGGCGAAGTCATTGTGTGATAATTAAGATTAAAAAAAACTGCACTATCAAGTTTGTCAAGATATTGTATCAACCAAAAGAAGAAAAAGATTGCTCAAAAAGTTACGACACACAGAAAAAACGCCAATATGAAGCACTAGAGGAGATGGCAGCGAAGTAGAAAACCGTGACAGACAAAAGCCCCAACAAACACTAGAACAACTAGAAAAAAATACACAAAAGGAAAACTCCAAAATGCAGAAAAGAAATACTCAAACACAACAAGGTACCGACACGTTTATCAGATAAGAAACGCAAGCGATCAATATATTATGGACACGAGAAAGGCTTGAGACAAATACGTTGAGGCAAAAGAGTCAAAATAATAAAAGGAATAAATGTGTAGAAAAAAAAATAAAAAAGAAGTAGGGGATCCGACAGCCCGATCGACCGGACAGAGAGCCCGGCGGGGTGGTTGAGCCGCGAAATAACCACCTGGAGTGGCGAAAGAGGGCGTTTCGAGCAATTACAGGAATCACCACGCGGACACCCAAATACAAAGAGTGCAGGATTGAATAGGCTCCGGGGAAAGACCCATCCCCGAGTAGAGTGGGTGATAAAAGAGTACCTCAGCCCTGAATTCGTCATTCTCCCGCCCAGTAAAAAGCTGAAGACCACGACTACGTCACCTGCTAAATTCTTGTGCGGGTATGCCACTGCGTCTATATTTCCTTGATAGTTTTTGTAACACAGAAAAATAAGAAAAAAACAAGGAAGGGTACGCTAGCTCACAGTGCAGTGGATAATAACGCAGAAATCTGTAGGGTACCGAGTATATAAAAGGTTGAATGCATTGCCAGTGTACCAATTGAAAGAGTTTCATGTAATCTTCATGTGATATCATTTCTATGTAGCCGGTGAATTGCAGCTAATGCTCAAAAAGTAAATAACAATATGAATGGATATATGAAAAAGAACAAGTTAAAGAGAAGTTCTCAAAAACTGACCAGGGTGGTAAAACAGAAAAAAAGGGCCTAAGTGTAATAGTTATAGGAAAGAAACGATAGAGAATAAAGGTAATGAAAGAAGAGATAAAAATAAATAAAATAAATATTAATGAATAACTCAAGTAAATAATAGTGAAGTCTGAAAAAGATTGGACTGATTATAAATATCACTATGTGAACTCACTATGCACTACCTTGTAGAGGAGGTGTATTAAGGATAGTATGATATTTAAATATAAATGTATAAATAGACTAAAAAAAATTAAAAGAGTAAGAAGGGGCGATAGATCTAGGGACCTAAATAAAGTAGATAAAATAGTTGAATGTATAGAGGAGTAAGTGAGAGAATAAATTATAAATATATATATATTAATATAATAAATATAGAAGATATAAGATGTATAAATATAGTACATACATACATACATAATACGCCTACGTGCTCTATATAGAGAAGAAATAAAGAATAAATCTGCCACTCCATTAAAACTTTACCCAAGGGAATATTAATTCCATAGCCAGGGTAAAAGGTGAGTATTTAATTGACTAATAATTAATAGCACGAAAGTATAAATTATATAAGTATATTATATATAGATAAATAATATATAAAACAGCTAATTATAGTTACTTTTGAATTATGTCCAAGGAATTGATCAAGATAGTCAGATATAGAAGAATAAACTATAATAGATATGAGAACGCTGAATATCTCTGTTATATCGACTTTAAACGGCTAGTATTTTGAGAGTTTGGTTCTCCTATTAAGAGGGTAGAATTATCGTAGTATATGAAGCCTTAACTTACAAAAATTGAGGTGACGGACTAACTAAGTAACTGTATTAAATATAT
This sequence comes from Trachelipus rathkii, assembly GCA_015478945.1. Taxonomy (NCBI): domain Eukaryota; kingdom Metazoa; phylum Arthropoda; class Malacostraca; order Isopoda; family Trachelipodidae; genus Trachelipus; species Trachelipus rathkii. The sequence goes on along the minus strand of JABUQX010062275.1, from coordinate 21,605 downwards.
GATTTAGTATTTATTAGAATATTATTAAGATTGATTATTATATGAGATATATATTAGAGTTATATTAGATTTATGTAAGTTGATTTATTTTATAATTATAAGATGAAAAATATGTGGAGGCGGCGGCGCGGGTTATTACATGCTCAGCCGATATGGATGAACGTCGTTCGACACTATTTACTGATCGAATCGATACATGGGTTAGAGTATATATGATCGTAAGCGGGAAAAAGTTCTAGTTAGTAGGGGGGATGAAGGAGGAGGTAACCTTCCGTAGTAGACGTGAGGTGACTGTTTACCCCGTGTGCCCGCGATAGGACGGGATCCCTCTAAACTACCCCATATTTAAAAAAGCAAGGGGTCGGTAGTAAGGACTTGAAAGGTGGATGGTGAAGAGGATGGCAGACTCGAGAATAGTAGATGTTGGGAATGGAATTACGAAAGAATAGGCTATCTGCGGCACCGGGTATAACCGTTTGGCTATATTAAAAATAGTTTAGTAATATTTACCACGAGGTTAGAATGAAAACATGGCGTATATAATTCACTTATGTACCTCTAGATATAACATAATCAAACTATTTGTATGTATATAATTCAATAATTATGTTTATGCCATTTCTGAGAATTGTCTTTACAATTTGATATTCTCTTTAAGTGACTTAAAAGGTTAGAAATATAATTATAATATTGTTGTATTAGATAGTGAGGTTAATTACGTAAATTGCTAACGTATAATTTATAGAGCTATTATTAAGAAAATGAGGTAGTTTAATGAGGTCGTATAGGTTAGTGTGATCTATGACCCCCCACATTATAATAGGTGATTATCATGTAAAACTCAACTACAAACCTGATAAAGATATACGACCATAATATATTATAGTAGAGACAATATGAATAAACTCGGGTATAATTAAATAACATTCTTTAAATATAATAGGATCATTCAACAATCAATATGATGTAATTGTTTAAAATAGCCTACCAAAACTACCACCATATATATAAAGAGAAAGGACGGCTCTGGGTTATCCACTAATAATACTCCATAAACTGAAAATATTGACATATATGTAGAACGGACTGTAAAGAATTTAGGTGTTAGGGAATTCCCCTAAAAAATGAGCACAATAACTAAGCTCGCCAATGTCAATTGATCGTGTAAAGTTTCTCCCTATTAACCTCCTGCTTTAAATACAAGAAAAAGTAAAATAAATTTAAAAAAAATTAAAAATTAAAAAAAAAATTTTATATAAGAATCCACAAAGAAATTTAAAATTTGTCGATAGTTCTTGAGAAGCTGTTTAAAATTGAATAAATTTAAACAATTTAATAAAAAAATTTGTTAAAGAATTTAAAATTTTCCAATTTTGATAAAAAAGAGAAAAGAGAAAATAAAAATAAATAAATAGTTAAAGACGGAGATTTCCCATTCGCGCGTTTTTTAAGTTTGCTAACTGAAATAAAAAAATTACGTCCTTTTTGCCCATAATCATAACAGAAACTTCCCAGAGACCTCCAGAGTCCTCCAGAGCCTCCAAACCTTCCATAGACTCCGAGAAAACCTCCCCCATTCCTCCCCAGTTCTCCCAGGAACCCTGGCACCAATCTGTGGCTATGCTTCATGTGATATTGCTTATATCATTATGAACAAAACTTTCATTTATTTTCCTTATTTGCTTAACAACAGTTATTTTTAGATGTTATTACATAAAAATTACCCTTTTCATATTTATTAAGTGAAAAAAAGTCTAAAAAATTATTCAAACTGAATCAATGAGCTATACATGCGTATAAAATAAAGACGTAACGAAAAGAGGTTTTTCACATTCAATAAAGCAATTAACATAGCATGAATCCGGTAACTTACGGAATAAGCACTGCACACTGCACAAACCTAGACGAGCATACCTACAACACACATAAAAAAATAACAAACGTTCCAAACCCACAATTAACAAAGAATTCCAGATGGCTAAACACCACAAGTGAAAACTTAACAGTAATCCTAATTTTTAGTGAAAACATCAGAACTATACTTCGTAACCTAACTCTATCACTTTAAGGCTTTCTAACCGCTAAACAAAGTAAATAATTATTTGAGAACGATTTTTAACATCCATGCTCCACCACACATATTAAGCAAAATACTTCTAATTCCATATCACAACCCTTTGGCTCCCATGTATATCGTCAATACAGGAACCTTCAATAAAATAGAATAGTACAACGAGTAACAAAGAACCAGTTTCACGAGACAAGTAGAAGACAGAGAGAGGAAGGGAAGAGCACTAGCCAGATGCGATGACCGGAAAACTACGGAAATCATGAATGTGCCGACCCATGCGACGAAGAAAGAGACCGAGACAGCCACAAATCTCCTAAACAGATAATAAATGAGAGTGATAACATTAACAAGGAAGTTTCCGATACCTTAAGAAGAAGAAAAAACAGAGAAATGAAAAAGAAATAGAGATTTAAGGAGAGAAAGGAAACACTAACGATGAGGGCGTAGCGAGGAACTAACGCCCCCTAGACAGTACAGAACTTATCCTAACACATATCACTTGACTAGTATGAAGCAGTTAAAAAGACAATAACGAACATTTAAACAAAAGCAACGAGATGACTCCAAGTAGTCCCAACAGCTATTGTGTGAATTGAGTAAGATATTCTATGACAAGACATGGAAATAGTAACCCTATGGAAGATTATTAAATGGGAACGCATTAAACACAAAAACACGTACCCACATCAATTGAATGAGAGCAAATACGATGTAGCAATCAAACAGAAACCTGATAGACTCGCACCAGAGACCAGACGGGAATGTATTAAAGAGATGGAGAAGAGATGACGTGACAACGAGCAAGAGAACGATGGAGACGAACTTAAGAGAGGCGCACCCGAGAAACGCGAAGATAGAAATGAGACACGAAATTAAGACGCAGAGTCAGAAACCCAATTTACACAAAGGTCCCCGATCAAAACTGCAAACGAAAGAAGAGAGTAATTAAACGCACAAAGAAAAGATAGCAGAGAGCCGTAACCTACGAAGATGGTACAGGAATAAGATTTAGCAGGAAAAGAACTGAGTATGAGGAGCACGTAAGAGCTGAGGACACAGACACTTTTGAGCAGACAGAGAAGCAGTAGAGAGAATGACGAGACGAGAGAATAAATATTTGTGAAGAAAGTACTAGCAGAGTTAGAATGAGGAGAGGATAACGACTCACACAACAAGAGATGATGAGGACATGATAGAAGAAGAGCAAGCATGAGAAGCAAAATGACCTATGAAAGATGAATAGAGAATAGTTTCCAGAATAAAGCGTGTATATGCGAAGAGTTGAATGATTAATATAAGGAGACAATTGAACATATAAGACGAGAGAGACAGAGACGGAGCAGAGATTAGCACAGAGATTTCAACGCCATTAGAGGAGAATCAAACCACCGTAAGAACTCAATGAGATCGACCGGTAGAGAGAGAGAGAGAGAGAGCATTTAGAGGATTTTTAATCAATCAAAAGCATGTGTTCAAGATTAATCATCGTCATCTGTCAAGAAATTTACAGTTGATTGAATATCGCCATACTGCACCAAAATAATCAATATAAAACTTCTTAATACATACATCATATGATATACCTATCTTAGTAATAGTATAATTATATTAATAATTAAACATAAATGTATAATACTAATAATAATATAATAGAACTAATTAATATAAGGTTTCTCCTCTATAACCTGTAATAACTTATTATAATAAGTACTAAACAGTATTGATACAAACTTAAATCCTAAACATTTAGTACTAATTATCAATATACTACCCCCGTAACTATTACACACTTTGTCTATAATATTGATTCTACTTAATAATTAATATACTTTATATAATTATATTATTAGGATATAATAAAAATTGCGCATATTTACATATTAATTAATATAAAAATTTCAATAACTATCACAACAGACCTATAAGTATATCATACTAACAACTGAAAAAAATACTAGCATAATGACGAACACAAAGATTTCATACTATCAATTAAAGCATATAACATATAATCTACGTATAGACCTACTGTACCTATTATAATTAGATAAAAATAATAATTATACAATGACAAAATAATTAAACAATACCTTATTTCCCGATTCCTGGTTCTCCCTATTTTCAAAGAAAACAAAGGATACAAGACACTTGCTTGTGATATTGGATGGCCACATTTCTCATCTTAGTATTAACACAATAAAAAAAGCAAAATTGGAAAATATCTCAATTATAAAACTGCCATCACACACAACTTCAAAACTTCAACCAATAGATGGGGCAGTTTTTGGGCCATTAAAAAGGTTTTGGATGGATGAGATAAACAATTAGCTTATGTCCACAGGCATACCAATAAGAGCAATGTCGAAGAAGCAATTTTCTAACAATCTTGGAAAGATTTGGTTTAAAAGCCTGTCTGAAAAGAATATAAAGAGTGGTTTTAGATCGGTTGGTATTTACCCTTTCTCCCGAAAACAGTATTCCACCTCTACCTTTGACACAAAACTTCTGCAAAAATATAATAAGTGGCCTGAAAAGGGGAGATCAAAAGAAATGGAAGAAGAACATCAAACAGATCCATTAGAGGAAGAAGATAATGAGGCAGTGGTGTTTCCTGATAGAAATGAATTCCCCAAACCAGAAAACAGGCTAGGATATCCTTGTAAAGGAAAATGGGTGTGGGTGCCTGAGGGTAAGGAGCAGTCATCTACAACAACCCCAATAACCCCAATAACCCCACACCAACAACCCCATCACCGACCTTTATCGACGTAGTTGCCAATAAATTTAGCGAGCAGAGGGCTTTAGGACCAACCCACAGAAGGGTGCGAGCTAAAATGACGGTTGTCCATGTGACAGCACTGGAAGATGTGCATGATTATTTAGAAGATTTAGAAAAACCCTCGACGTCAAAACTGCCACCGCCAGCACCAAGATAAATGAAAGGGGACCAAAGAGAAAACTTGCAGCAGCGCGTATAGTAGTAGTAGTAGTAACAGTAGTAGTAGTAGTAGTAGTAGTAGTAGTAGTAGTAGTAGTAGTAGTAGTAGTAGTAGTAGTAGTAGTAGTAGTAGTAGTAGTGATGACAGGACCATTGATGATGTGGAGGTACAAGAATTTACAGATGAAGAATCAGAGCTAGAGGAACATCTTCTGTTTAATAAAAATCTAAAGGAAATAAAAACATCACTTAATTCAGAGAAATTGGAAGGAAGAAATTGGAAAAAAATTATTTGCTGTTCATTTTGATGAACCATTAAAACATTATATCGGAAAACTGAAGAATGTCTTCTCTGAAGATGAAGACACAGATGTGAACAAAGTCACATTCCTGTTCCTGGACTTCAGAGGGGATGATCGCTTTATAGCAAAGCCCTCATCAAAACTTGAAACTGTCCCAATTCAAAACATTTTTTACCGTCCCATTACTCACTTATTAGGTCCAAGCAATTCTTTTATAATAGATGCTAATATTTGTAACAGCATCAGAACACACTGGAATACTTTTGCCAGTGTTTTCTGTTGCCGATAACATTTGCTAAACTGGGGTTGGGTTGGGGTTGGTTGGGGTTGGGGTTGGGGTTAGCGGTGCTGTTGAAACATAGAAGAACATCTAGGTTGGGGTTGGGGTTTAGGACTTTAAAGGTTAGTTAATATTTTTACTTTTTATATGAGTTTACTATTTATTTATTTTAAAATGTTTAATTAAATTTTATTTTTTAAAATTTAGTTTTTTTTTATTAAAAAACGACATAAAATACCTAAATACATTATTTATTTAACTTTTATGATGATTTATACTCTATACGGGGGATTTCAAGGGTCGGTTATTTTTTGTGTCAGGGTGGGTTATATTTGTGTTTTTGGGTTATTTTTAAAGGTTTTAATTTTTATTTTATAATTTTTAAAGTACATATATATTTTATGATACTTATATATATATATTTATATATATATATATATTCTATATATATATATATATTTTATATTATATATATATATAATATATATATATATATATTATATAATAATATATTATATATAATATATATATATATATGAGTACTATATCTTATATATATATAATATATATATATTATATATTTAATAATTATATATTATATTATATATATATATTAATAATATATATATTATATATATATATTATTATATTATATGTATATATATCATATATATATATTATAACTCACAGATACTGAAACATGCATTAATGGTCCTTTATATATAATTACATATAGATATATATATATATATATTTACTTGGTTTATTTATGTAAACCTCTTTTTAATTTATCAAATTTATTGTTGAATTTAGACAATTACTTCTTATTAAGAATAAGTTTTATTCCTGATATGACGGGTTATCATTACTTTCCAACCCTTTTAATAATAATAATAATAATAATAATAATAAATAATAATAATAATAATAATAATAATAATAATAATAATAATAATAATAATAATAATAATAATAATAATAATAATAATAATAATAATAATAATAATAATAATAATAATAATAATAATAATTAATAACATCACTCTCATATAATACTATCATAATTTGAATCTGTAACTGTATTTTTTTGATATATTTTCCATTAAGAATTTTTTTTTTGTTTTATTTGAATTTTTATCTTTGTAAGAGAAAAAAAAAAAGGATTCTTCTATTCCTGACCCCCCCCTCCAACCCCCCCCCCCCCCCCCCCCCCCCCTCCCCCCTTTTTTTTTGGCCATCGAAATATAAAAAAAAAGGAAGAAAGAAAAAAAAAGGAATAATATATCCTGGAGAAATTACAAAACAATTTCGGGCTCATTTTTGGAGTTCTGTTTCCTTCTTTTGCGTCGCTGAGTGTAAAATGAAAATTAGGGACACATCACTTCACACATTTTGACGTTTAAGGGAACGACTTCTTCTTCTGGAGAAGGTGGAGGGGGAGAAGTAGAAGGAGGAAGACTGGGAGGAGGAGAAGGAAGAATACTTGGAACAACAGAAGTAGGAGGAGGTGGAGAAAAACGAGGAAGAGGAGTTGACAGTTTAGAAGCCTTTTATTCCAATATTTTAAAAAAAATACATAAAAATATATATATAAATATATGAAAAAATTAAATTATAAATAAATATATAAAATTACATAAATTATAAAAAATAAATTATAAAATTACTAAAATTATATAAAATTATATATATATACTATATATATATATATTATATATATATATATATATAATATAGTATTATATATAATATATAAATATATATATATATATATATATATATATATATATATATATATATATATATATATATTAATATATATATAATTATATATATATATATATATATATTATAAAATCAAATAAAATATATAAAATTATATATATAATAAAATTCAAAATTACTAAATAAATAAAAACAAATATAAATCTAATATAATACTTCCGAAAAACATATTAAATATTTAAAAAATCGAAAAAAAAAAAATATTAAATTATTAATTTAATAAAAAAAATTATAAAATAAGGCAAGAAACGCGTAAGCAGAATAAATACCTTTAAAATAGTAAATGTACGAGAGGTATAATATTAAAAATATATAAAAAAAAATTTAATATTAGAAAATAGAAGTAATATAGAAATTAATAATAAGGCAAAGTAATTAATATTAAATAAATAAATTACTTTTGTTGTTCTTATTTAATTAGAGAATGGAATATTAAGAAGCTAGTTTTTGATGATTTATTAATTAAATTTCTTCTCTTTCAATAAATTCTACCTGTTACTATATATATTATTATATATATATATATTCATTATACTTTGCCCCGCCGCTTATATAATACTTCTATGCATCATAGTCTATACGTCGCTTCGCTACCCTTTACTACTCTGTACCCGTATAAATCCCCCTTATAACTCAGTATATAACCCCCGCGCGCTCGCCCCACACCCAAAAAAAAAGGCACCCAAATATATATATATATATATATTATATATATATATATATTATTAGTATATATATATAGCTATTTATAGTGGTTGACTCCACAGGAGCGAAAAATCAATATTAATGTATCGTTATTTTTATATTTTAGGGTAAACATTTAAATTTGTTGCGGCATAACCCAACCTAATCGAACCTAACCTAACCCTAAAACCCCCTTAATACCCTTTTTTTAAAAAACCCCTCCTTACCTAAAAAACCCTAAACCCCCAAAAAAACTATAAACCTACAATTAAAACCTAACCTAATTTACTCGGAGGTCAACACGTTATATGTCAATATATATATATATATTAATTATAGTATATATATATATATATTTATATATTATATATATATAATATATAGTATTATATTATATATATATATATATATATTATATTATATATTATATATATATATTATATATTTATATATATATATATATATGATATCAGGGACGTACACATAGGGTAGGCAGGAGGATCAGCGATGTTTAAGGAAAATAATAAAAGAAGATTTTGATTGTCAGCGTACACTATTATTTAAGAGTAGATGTTGGATAATTATTATTATTCGCACAGAGTTGGAGTAGATTCAGATATATTTTAATTGGCATTCTCGACACCAACGTGATAATATTTCGCTTAGTCAACTACGATGTGCAGGTACCTCGAGCGCCAGCTGCCGTTTCGTTTGCAGAGTTGTAATGTGTAAACAGCGGAACGCGCAAGAATTTAATCAGGCGAAAAACAGGATGAAGCTTGCGGAAACTGAGTAGAAATTTGGGGGGCCCCAATAAATTTTATTCCCCAAAACCGGTCTTACTTTTAATTTATGTATTTATTTATTTTTTATTTATTTACTTCATTTGTAATTATTTATCATTTATCTTGTATGTAATTTACATTCAATCTGCGTTGTACTTTTTTAAGTATTCTCTTGTAATTCATGAGCAATTTTGTGTACCGACTTATTGCATCTAAATAGCTGCGTTAATTATAGATTTGTCCTCCTCTTTGCTTAGATTAAATCTGTCCTTATAAGTGAATATTCGTTTGCTTTGCCCTTTTTCTATTTAAGGAAATCTAATTCCGATAATTTTCTTCTTTCTTTTCTCTCTGAATTCTCGTGCTAGAATCCATTCGTCTCACTCTCGTCCATTTACGTCATTTCTCTTTTCCAAATCTCTTTCTACAATTTTTTTTTATTTCTCTCCTTATTCTTTTCTTATTCTTATTCTCTTTTTCTTGTTCTTTTTCTTTTCTTGCAATCTGTACTCCCCTTTTTCACAAATCGCTTTTTTGCATGGCTCTTTATTACCTGTATTCTCTTATCTCTCCTATCTCTTCTCCCGCGTTACAGTTTATCTCTCCTCCTCCAATCTATCTCTTACGAGCTTCTCCCTGAGCCCATTCGTTGTCCACTCTATCTCCCTGTTCCCCCCCCGCATCCAATTTTTTGTCTTCTGTTTCAACGACTCATTATCCAAAGAAGCTTCTAACGGAATTGTCAAGCACTATAGAATGCATATAGAATGTCGAAGCATCTCTGTGGTAGCGAGGGGTTACCGCGAACGCTTTCCTGACGTCCTCATAACCAAAGTATCGATTCCCCATCTATTTGGAGGTTCATTAAAGAACTTAAATTCCCCCTTCTTAGAAATGGCACTCATTCTGGGTAACTGGCGGGGTTATGCTTGTCATTCGCCAAAGAACACGTCTAGAGGCAGCTAATGATTGGTGGCTAGAATACTCGTAATACAGCTGTCATTTGTAAAGCACAGTGTTAGAAAGGATGCTATGGGAGGTGTCCTTTTGGCATTTCTGCCACATATTAGTGTATATTGTATAGTGCGCGATGCATAGAATGTTATAAAAATTTCTGAAAATATATATAATAATATTAATATATAATAATAATATAATAGATAATTAAAAATAATATTATTATAATATATATATATATAAATATTCTTATTATATATAATAGATAATAAATATATATATAATAATATGAATAATTTAGTAAGTAATATAATATAATAATATACTATAATAATATAATAAAAAACCTAATATATATATATAATATAGATATAGATAATATATAATATAATATATATATATATTACATGTAAAATAGTATATAATAATATATAATATAATATATATATTAGAATTAAAAGATTAAGAATATATATTATATATAAAGTATATAGAATATTATATATTAACAAGTTAAAGTGATAATAAAGTATTATAAGATATATAATAAAGATAGTAATTATTAATATATAGAAAATATAATAAATTAGTATATATATATAGATTAATAATATAAAATATGATTATTAAGATATATATATATCATATATATTAACAGTTAAGTAGGATTATTACATGAGCGGAAGATTATATTATAATATATATATTAATAGATATAATAAAAAATAAGATATATTATAATTTATATATATATATTATAATTTATTTAGATATAATATAAGACATATAAATAATATATATACATATATATATTAAATATATATATTAAACAATATATATATAATATGATGACTTTTTACAACATAAATTTGACGTAGATTTATAATTTTATTAGTTTGATTAATTTATATGATCCAAGAAAAAAAAAATACTTATTATTATAAGATACATATATGAATGATATTTATACAAATTTTTAAATTCGTATTTATTTGTCATACTGCAAATACTACTACTATTATAATGAGAATAATAATAATAAATAATAATTAATAAATAATAATAATAGATAATAATAATAAAATATAATATAATTAATAATCTAGAACTTTATAAATAAAATAAATATAATAAATAATAATAATATTAATAATATAATAATTAATAAATAATAGATAAAAAGGTTTTTTTGATGCCCACAATTCCACAACCGAAAAATGTTTACCTAGTATGGGGAACCCACATGAAGCATTAATACACACGGAAAGAGAAGTTATCACAAAGTGTCAAGTAACAGCTATGTACGACCTTCTTATACAACCTAAATGAATCTTGTATGTAGGTTTTTAATTTTCTAATTTTACATCTTTTTATAAATATAAAGAAGAATAAAAAAATTAAAATAAACTTACGTCATCATTAGAAGACAAAGAATACTTAAAAAAAGTAGACATATTGACTGATTCATTCAATTTTCGTTATTTCTTATGACAAAAATTAGAATGACTCCAGCTGCGCACATCTTACTACGACATTGTCATTATTATCTATATTATTATATATTATAATAAATATATATATGATATAATATATTAATTAATGAGTATAAATTTATAATAATATATATAATAGTATATATATTAATATATATAGATATAAAGATATGTGTACTTTAAAATTATAATGAGAATTATTTTTAAAATTTAATTCACTTGTATATAATATGAAATCATAGGTAATATTATTAATTATAATACTATAATATATATAGTCTTGCAAGTGAAAGATGACTGTCATGAAAAGAAAACCCATATAACTATATCAAGATAAGTATTGGAACATAAGCACACTAATAAGTAATGAGAGCACTATAGACTAATATATAACCAGCAATTAATATAGTGCGCAATTGGGTTAATCAAAAGTAGTAAATAATGTAGAAAAAAAAATTGCGATATAAAAAAATAAATAGGATATTAGTAAATAGGGAAGAAAAAAGAAAATATCAAGAATAAATTTGCTGCATAAAAATAAAGAAAAAGAAGGAGTATATATACTTGTAGCTCAACAAGCGATAAGACCTAAGTAAGATGTTACTATTAATACAAGTATATCATGTCTAGCCAAAGTATTAAAATATGAGCTATGACTATACTAACTATATAATATATATAGTCCATTCTACTGGAGCTAATGCTTTCTCTGCTGATTGTTCTATTTGCTGATCGGTCAAATATGACAATGGAGCAGATGTTGTAAACGTAGCCCACTGGTCATCACTTCAGATTATAATATAGTTGGTGCTCCACAGGAACTAACAAAGGTCCTTGACGATGTTCACTATCCTATCCTATACTCTCTCTCATCTCTCTCTTTCTTCTGTTCACTCTCTCTGAATCTCTCTCTCTGACTCTCTCTCTCTCTCTCTCTTTACTCTTACTCTCTCATCGTATTGCATCTCTCATTCATTCATAGTTTTTATTTTGCTAAGTAATGACAGTACTGTTTCTATATTTTTAAAAGCACAGGGCTCTCAACGTAGGTTGGGGATATGTTCTGAACGAACGAACTTTTTGATTAAAGCACTCAACACTCACACTTGTTGCGTTTAGAGAGATTAGCGTCGTGTAGGATTAGCGTGTTTAACCCAGGCTGTATTAAAGGAGCGTTGATCTGCGAGTGATCTGGGGATTCGGGATGTGCACACAACACTCGCTCTCAGTTTACGTCACGCTCGCAGGCATCATACGTGTACGTTTTGAACTCTTTCCTTCTTTTCACAACTAATCTCTCATCGTCTATTCGCCTCGTGACACATCTCCACTCCATATCGTGAGGAAATTACACATGAAAACTTAAAGAGTGGATTCGTCCGGACAGCACGTCACCAACAGTCCACGGAAACGGCGCAACAACAACACGCAACAGACAGGCAGGGTAAAGCGCAACCACGCAACGCGTCTTACGTGACTGGTGTAAAACCGCAACGCAACCTGTGAAGTCACAATAGGATTTTTAGTGATATGGCCAACACGTGCAGACGTCAAAGAAAGTACACCACGGAGAGATGTCCTCGCACCAGACACGCGCGCAACACAATCAACCTCACCTGAGTAGAGGAGAGTCGGGAGAGTCGACCCGACAATACCTCTCATAGCAACTCGAGGAACACAGGTGCGTCTTGCTGAGGCTCTTGATGGACAGCGGAAGAAGTGAGTAAAGCGCGTAGCACCTGCATTGTGAGGAGAGGACAGTCACGGTTGGAACTCATCTGTTCCGCCCCTAACCCAAGCCCAAGCGGGGCTCGATCAAACTCTAAACCGGGGCTTCCCATGTAATGCAGACTGCACTGAACCCAGAGAATAAAGCTCGTGAATGCTACATCTCACTGCCCCCTAGTCACCACTGGTAGAAGTGTCTGAAACAACATAACCTTCAGTCTGACCAGCTTCCGAAACAGTTTCAAAGACGGTAAAAGCGGAGTGGTAATAAAATGTAAATAGAGAAATAACAGAATTAAAATGAGGTAATAATTAGTAGGGAGAAATGATGTATATAAATAGGCAGGTATAATATGGGCTTGACTAGGGCAATATAAACAAGATGATAAAGACTAAACTATATGAAGTGGCAATATATAGTATAGAGTAATAATGTTATAATATAATGTGTTGAGTGTGTGTTAAGTAGAGGATAATAAAAGAAAGTGATGATTTAGAGTGTGGTGTGAGTGTGTGTATAAAGAGCATCTAGTTTACTATATGATCCTATTTTAGCATATTAATTACGCTCATTATGCCCTTTACAATCCATTGCAGAAAATATCCCTTTTTTTTATTATATCGAAAGAAATAGATATATTTCTTAAGAATGCGAGAGCATATAACTATTTCTTGATATATATTAATTTGTATTATTAGAAAATCATTATCAGTTTTTGTAAGCTTTTGTCCCATAAAAGTGAAGTGACTAATATATTATATTATAATATAATATAACTAGTATATATACTCTTGTATATATTTATGAGTATATATAATACATATTATTTAGTGAGACTATTTGTGATTACTGATGAAATAAGATAATAATGTAATAATCCTTAAAGTAATTATTCTCATAATGTGTTATCTAAATGTATAGTGAATCTAATTATACTTATATATAGGTATGTGCTAGGTGTGACGAAGAATGAATAAAGAGAGACATGCAACGTATTGAGTGATTGTCGGATGTGTCGGTGAAGAAAGGGGTATAATAGAGATATAAAGAAGTATGTTGAATGATTTGTCATATGGAAAGGATGAATTGATAGTCGGTTGGTTAATAGTCGGTTTTTAGGCGAGTGTGTTGGAAACCGACCGCGGGGAACCCGAAAGGAAAAAGTGGATTGAGCAGTAAACGAATGTTTGAAGGAGAGAAATCTGAGTTTGTAAGGCGAGAAGAAAGTATAACAGAGGAAGCGGAGTGAGGTATGTTGTGGCCCCCACCGGCCAAGGGATGAACCCTTACATGACGATCTACCATAGTGAGGTCCATCCTATCCCATGAAGCTTTGGGGATTTCTGACGCGATGGGTTCCCACTATTAATTACTGAGGGCGAAGGCTGGGCCTTCTTTTCACGTGTCATGTCTTCTACTGATTTTCTTTCCCGAGCCCGTCGCCACCTTACTCCCATTTGGGAAAATATAGGAAGAAAAGAAGAAGAAGATATATATAAATATATATAAAATAAATAATATAATATATAGTATATATATATAATATATATATAATTATATATATAATAATTATATATATATATTATAATATTAATATATATATATATATATATATATATATATAATAAATATATAATTAAACTATTAATATATAATATATAAAAATATATATATATATATAAATATAATATATATATATAATATATTATATATACTATAATATATATAATATATATATATTTAAAAATTATAATATATATAGGTGTCCCTTTCTGTTCTTACCACAATGGCTGCAGATGGTGAAATTTTTTGTTTTTTTATATATTTGCTACTGATATACCAACAATTGATTTTCAGGGAATGTTAATATATATTGAAGCCATTTTTGAAATAAGTGTGGGAAAAATGTATTTGGGGCATCACTGAGTTGCTCTGTGATTAAATCTTCATTAACTTTACAGAAAAACCAAGACATAGGGAAGCAGCCGATAAAAGCGGAGGAGTTAAAAGGGTAAAAAATTAAAAAATGAAAAAAAAAACACAGGTTTGGTCCAGTAAATGTAAAGCGCAAAAAGGACACACACAGAAAAAACAACACAGAAAGAGAATAGCGGAAAAGCGGGGTACAAATATTAAAAAAAAGACAAAAGAAAAAAAAAAAGAAAAAAAAAAAGAAATAAAAGGTAGGTAGTAAGCTGCCTGAGCCGACGGGGATACCGTAATGAGTGAGACGTTGGGCTATACTATTATCACCTAGTAAGGTATAGGTATAGCGGTAAGTAACCCCTAATATACTCTTACTCGAACACCCGATCACAATTAACTCTGAGATAAAGCAGACTGACTCGAGGATACTCGTCACGGGAGGGGAAATCCGACCCTGGGTGATGGCCGCACAGGTCACTCGACAGAGCTCGTGAGACCGTGCAACTCCCATTGCCGGATCTGTGGTACTTGCCAAAGTAAAAGCCATGTACCACTGAAGATACAATGTAAAGTTAGTTATTTTTGGATAAAATAAAATAATAAAATATTATATTAAATATAGTATAATGTGTTCAACGGTATCCGGTGAAAAGGAGTGAGAACAGTCATAGTTTACAAAATGTGAGATGACCAATCATGGAACATCTCTAATCACTTGAATGCCCTATTGCCACGTGCCACAATTGCTAGGGGAGGCCTTTGCATAGATTGATATGCGACTCGACAGAAATTTAATCAGAGTAAAAAAAGACCATAAAGAACAAAATAGTTCAAAATCTCTCGGTCTTAACACTTCAAGAGGCGGAGAAGCACAGAAAGATCGTCATATTAAAAGTCTAGTTGACTTTCATCTTAGGAACCTATACCCAAATGGTAATGGTGACATTTGTAAATAAATAAAAAAAAATAAATGAATAAAAATAATGAAAAATTTAGGTTATCATGAAGCAGTTGTCTCCGAGATGTGGGTACAGCGTCCACCTCGAGGAGTAAATAAAGGTACCTAAAAGTGAATATTTGGGCGTACTCCAAAAAGTAGGTACTCAGACACCGTTAGTTCACAGGTATGACGTATAAATATAGGAAAGATGTTATCCATTATGAAGAGTGAGGGTTTACTCTCACATTGGATTGACTGATGTCTTTTATTATATTATTATGATATTATTACATCTTTTGTATTGTATTTGAATATATTTAATATAGTATATTATAAATATGGAGATATATGATATATTTTAGTTAATATTTATTGTATAATTATATTTTATCATTATATATATTATATATATAGAGATCTATTAGGGGGAAAAAATTATGATAATTATGAATTTTCGTATTATGACTTTTACGCAATCAAAAATTGTTTGTGATGATAGCTAGTAATGACTAGAGTTATTCAACCATAACAGAAACCACACAACCTAATTATCTTTAAACTTAAACTAACATATAATAAACCTAACCATAAAACCTATAACCTTATAATCGCTAAACCATAAACACACGATAACATCATTAACCTAACCTAAACATAACCTTATAACCTATACTTATATTCATGTACTATAACATTAAACTGTTAAACCTAACTAACCTATCCTAACACAACTAATCCATAACCTAACCTAACCTAGTACCTAGACCTACGATGTAAATTGACCTAACAGCTGAGATGGCTTATACAGGAAACATTATTTATTAGTACTGATGTCGACCTTTTTACCCTGTCCACCCATTTCTTAATCAAAGGTTTGGGCTAGTACTTCATTTTGAAATGATTTATATAAAAATATACCTACAGGCAATGATTGGGTCGTCATTTATAGTAAGACTCATACATTATAATTATAAAATTATATACCAATAAATATTTATCAAAATATTAAAAAAGAGTATATCAATTTTCAATTTCAATCTATAAATAGAAGTTTTTAAATTGTTCATATATATATATATTAATATATATTATATTAAATATATATATATATTATATATAATATAACATTATATATATAATTAAAATATATATAATAATAATATATATATCGATAAATAAAATATTTGGTTTATATTCATATTGAAAAAAAAAATATAATTTAATTATATAAATATAGATATATATATAATATATATATATTAATTATTATATTATAATATATATAAAAATATGTTATTATAATTAAATATATAATATATTATTAATAATATATATAAATATTATATAATATATATATATATTAATAATATATAATTAAATAATATATATTATAAATTATTATAATATATATTAATATAATTATATTAATATATATAATATTTAATATATAATATAAAATAAATGATATATAATTAATATATAATATAATATATATTTATATATATTTATAATATTATTATTTATATACATAATTATATATATAATTATATATATAATAATAAATAAATAATATTAAAATATTATAATAAAATATATATATATATAAATATATTATTAAAGTAATTAATTGAAAAGTTAATTCATAACTTTAATATAGGTCAGCTATAAAGTATGCTCAACTAAGAATGAGAGAGAGAAGAGGAAGATAGAGAGAGAGAGAGATTTTGAAGAGATAGATGAAGATGAGAGAGATAAGATTATATATAAATATAAAGAAAGTTAAGACTATTTTATAAGAGGTAGTAAAGAAAAAGAGAGGAGAAAAGTGGAAGAATATAGTATAAGAGAGGTCTGCATAAGTTAGCCAAAAAAATGACGCAAAGGAAAGAAAAGAGTATAGAGAGAAGGACAAGCAACAGATGGAAAAATAGAGAATGGAGTAAAGAACGAACATAAAAGAGCAACACTAACACACACAACACCACACCAAACGCAACGAGCACACAAGCGTTCAGACAGCAGCATGCAAAACCAAACACACTAAAACTGACGAAACAACAAAACAACACACAACACCATCACAACAAAAAACAAAAAAACATTCACACGACATTTTCATAAAATATCTCAACACAAGCAAGACACACTAAGAAAAACCGCAAAGCTCCAAAACAGTTTTAAAATACTTATTTAGAGAACACGTTTCATATATCGACGACCCAACGTAATAATGTTACAAAAAGAGTTAGTTAATTCTACCTTCTAAAAATTTGCAAAAATCACAAACTCACTAAAATCGTCTAAAAATGCGAACTCGACGGGGGAGGTGAGGAAAAATAATGTTAAATAATGAATTCATGCGCAGCAGTAAATTAAAGGACAAGGCTTCTTCCAGTATCAATTTCTCCAATCATTAACCAAGGGATTAAGTACAGAATTAATTACAATTTATCAAATATTGAATCAAGAAGTGCGCTCCTTCATAAAGATACTGGCTGGACATCTCTCCAAGGCCTAAGAACTCCTCAAATATTTTCTATTTAAGATTATTAAAATAGATTTAAAAAAAGAGATTAACCTTTGATTTATTCTTGCCGAATGTTAAGCAAGAGAGAGCTGGGATTATATAAAGTAAGTGTTATGAGGAGAAGCAGAGAATGAATACCACAAGCAGAGAGAGAATGAAAGGAAGACAGCGAAAAAGGCAGTAGAGTCACGTAGTGAGAACGATCGATAGAGATGACAGTATGACGTCACGAAATCGAAGACATGTTAAGATGAATGAAAATAAAAAAGAGAGTTAATAAAAAATAATAATGAGAAGAAAGAATAAGAGAAAAAGAGTAGAGAAGAGAAAAATAAATAAAAAAGAAGAAGAAGAAGAGAGAAGAAAAGGGAGAGTTAATTCTCACAGCAACATAAAGAATAGAGAGAGAGTGTTTAATATAATTCACATAGTAGAGCAATTATAACACATGAGATTCTCTAACTGTAGAAAATATTATCAATCACATAATCAAATATTAGCAACATTGAGAAGAAGATCAAATATATAAAAACAAGAACAAATCCAACTTTAAATAATTACTTTCAAAATGTTGGTAAAGAAGCTGGTGAAGAACATCCGAAAAGCAGGAAAATTTTCGACTTAAATTAAATAATTAATAATAATAAAGTCTGTAAAAAATGTAAATAAGAATATAATTAGAAAATTAAGAAATATATGAATAAGAAAAATAAATTATAACTAAAAACAATCACAAGTATTACTTTTTCAAAATATTTAGTACGTTTTAAAATCACAAATGTAGATAATTATCAAATACAATATACACAATGAGTTCTGTGCTCCATAGAATCAATACAAATATGGTAGGTATTTAAAAAAAATGTACTTATTAAAAATGATATTTTTTTTAGTTATTATTTTTTTTATATTTTTTATATTTTATTTTAATTTTATATATTTTATATTATTTGTATTAATAGAAATGTAAAGAGTCCACAGCAATAAATATCATGACAACACGAGTTAGAGCAATAATCTAATACAAGAGAAAAAAGGATGAGAATGTATATTATATATAAAATATTCAGTTCCAACACACAAACCATAAAATAATAAATCAATAATTAATAATTAACACTCAAGTATCAAACATAATTAACGGTTTTAAGAAAAATAATTAATTAAAATAATAATATAATATTATATTAATATATAACTTAAATACTAAATATGAATCAGCATTATCGAACATCACTTTAATAATATCTACTATCAAATGCAGTTAGAACTATCTCTCTCAAATTATTGGAGCTTACCTTCAGTTGATAAACTAAAGAAAGATCACTTAGATACCCACAAGGAATAAGTATATCATATGATCGATATCTCTTCTCTCAAATCGAGCATATATTCATGTATAGGTCTTATAGCTTCCCTTCAATTATACTCATCAATAGAGACGAGTTCGTTAGTTTAACTACATAACTGATACATATCTTTGCCAAGATTCTTTACTTTGTGTATATTTCATACTGTAGGTATGGTTTATTCTTTACGCCTTTTAATCGCAGGTTTGAATTTCCGCAATTTTATATTGGTATCATTATACGCATATAAAAGGTTAGGATTTGTCAACAGTCCATTACTTCTATTAGAGTTTTACGAAAGATTTACTAAAGATGTTCAGCCAATTATTACTATCAGTCAACTAATGTTTAGCACCCCTAGAGGATTATGATTTGCCATAAAAATAAATAAGGCAAGTAATATATCGGAAGGTGTCGAATACAATATTAACTTATTTTATAGTTATTCTTTACTATCTAACTGAAACTTTGCATTCCTCTCTATTTTTTGGCTTTTCTGTGATAAATAATGTTTGATAGAGGTTGATGATTAATCACACTTTCACACGAGCTTATGATCCACTGAGTTTGATCTGATATATTAATACTTTTAATTTTTATCTTAATTGATCTGATATGTCACCTATATTGGGATTATTGGTCAAAAACGTAAAATACTGTTAAAATGTCTAATGGGCTGAGGTGAGGATTATTATGCGTTTAAAATGATCCGGGTTACAATACATAAATAAATAAGTTAATTAAATATTTACAATAATTTAATTTATAAGTAATATTGAATAGCAATTTTTTTTTCTAAATATTATTATTTTTTTCCTTTGAATAATTTCAATAAAATTTTTAGTTAAAAATTAATTTTTTATATAATTTATATTTTTTTGTTAAAGTATATACATACTCCAAAGGGCAGGAGCCCTATTCATTGATAGTAAAGGAGGGGAAGAATATGTAAAGGTTTAATTTTTACTATTAATCCATAGGATTATCCGGAAAGCAGAGGCATAGAAACCACCTAGGGCACTATTATCATGCCATGCGACTCGGATCGCTATATTCACGAATAGAGCATGCATTATTTTGAGCCTTATCAATAATATCATTCTTCTTCACATTTTAACAAAAAAACCTTATTGTATGAAATAGAACTAGCTTTCTAAACTGTATACTTTATGTAGTTATGTAGATATTTAGAACTTTATGCTTTATGTAGTTATTTAGAAATGTGTACATTATGTAGCTACTTAGAACTGTATATATTATGTAGGTAGTTAGAGCTATATATATATATTCTGTAGTTATTTAGAAATGTATGTATTATTTTATTTAGAAATGTATACATTAAATAGTTATTTAGAAATGTATATATTATATAGCTACTTAGAACTGTATATATTATGTAGATATTTAGAACTGTATATATTATTAAGCTACTAAGAACTTATACATTATGTAATTATTTAGAACTGTATACATTATGTAGTTATTTAGAACTGTATACATTGTAGTTATTTAGAACTATATACATTGTGTAGGTATTTAGAACTGTAAGTATTATGTTATTTAGATATTAAAGGTACTGTAGGTATTAACTAGTTACTTAGAACTGTATACTTTATGTAGTTACTGAGAATTATATACATTATATAGTTCTTTAGAATATATTTTATGTAGTTATTGAGAGCTATATACATTATATAGTTATTTAGACCAATATACCTTTTTGGAGTTATTGAGAACTATATACATTATGTAGTTATTTAGAACTATATACTTTATGAAGTTATTGAGAACTATATACATTATGTAGTTATTTAGCATTACGGTGTCTTTTTTTAATAT
>JABUQX010062274.1:22500-25009 GCA_015478945.1 Trachelipus rathkii | reverse complement strand
GTGGAATAATTACACTCGTTTGAAGAGCTTAAGAAAGCAGTAGAAAAAGACTTCTAAGTTTCTATGTGATAAATCTTTGTGTGTAGCTACTTTCTTTGATCTGCGAATTCAAGCTACTTTTTCAACATGAATCAGATGAATCAGTAAAACATATGGTCGTTGAGGCATGGAAAGAAATGCATGAAAATTTAGCTAATGACTCTTCTACTGACGATGATTTACGTAGTGGGGAAAATGAAGCTGAAGGTTCCATTTTCACTTCTTTAATGGATTGTTTTAAAGAAATTGTGGCATCAAAATCGTCATACAGAAAAGAAAGTGAGAGTGAAAAAAGAAAGTCCCATTCTTCTGGCGATGTGATTATTGTACATAAAAGTAAAAGACTACATACGGAATTACATCAAGAAATAAACAAATATATAAGTTTGCCTACTTTGACCAGTGAAGACAATGATATTCCCTTCAATTGGTGGAAAAACACTGGAAATAGTTTTATGAATTTGAAAAAACTAGCAATAAAATACCTTTCAGCTCCACCGTCATCAGTCGAAAGGGAAAGAATATTTAGAACAGGAGGAAATATTTATGAAGCCACAAGAAATAGTTTATCCCCTGAAAATGAGAACTGCTAATGTTCTGTCATTTTAACCTTAGAGCTTATTCAAATGAAGTTTAGTTTAATACCTTTAACTAAGAAAATTCTCAATTTTCATTTAATTATTTTTAATATGTGAATGGTTTGCTATAGGTAAGAAATAGTTATTTACTTTTTGTTTTATTACTTTGTATATAAATAACACTGGTAAACATGAAATTTCTTGGACGGGGTTTTGCAATTGATTATTGATGTGCTGATTTCAAAAATGTAATCGGTTTTTGCATATCACATCTCATTTGTGAGATATTGTGTGTAACACAGATTTGTAAAATGTTATGATTTTTACCTTTTTCAAGAGGGTCTATCACAATTATTGGGATATATATATATATATATATATATATATATATATATATATATATATATATATATATATATATATATATATATATATATATATATATATATACAATATATATTGGATATATGAAGGGAGAGAAACAAATCGCAATGATATGAAACATGTCTTTGATAGATATATGTTAAACATATAATACAACTATGATAAAGAGTAATATGGACAACAATGAATTGTAATAGAAGGAATGGGTTTAGTAAATGTAAACATACCTACGATGGTTAGTAACTTTCTCTTCGTAGACGATCTTTTACTGGGCATAGCGTCTGGAATATCCCTCATTAAGCTCCAACAATAGTCGGCCATCATAATGATATCCCACTTGCCCTGGTAACGTCCTTCCAATGAACTTATAGATCTTGATGGAAAGCGTTCACCCTACTCATCACTAACATCCGCCTAGCTTATCCGGAAATTTTCTTAGGTGCAGAATGTAAGTGGTGCAACTTTATACTCATTTCTAAATCCATGAGAATGAAAACTGTCTACCAGTTCCTACAATGATAGTGGTTCTCGGCTTTCCTGTTCCCAGAAAATTCTGTGCTATATCTGAAAAAGAAATCACGCTTTTGCCTCTAACACAGTCATTGTAGTAGCAAAGGCAGCATCACGGAGAAGTGTCCGTATTTGTGGGCTATCAAATATCCCAGCTTTTTCCTTCTTCGTCACTCAGACCAGGAAACGTTGAGCATATAAGCGGAAGCATTCACCATCATGGTTCAGGGGCCTTCACAAATTGTTTCATCAAACCAAAGTTTTAGGGGTAGTGGAGGTAAGTGATGTTTCTCTGTACAAGTGGTCCGTCACGATTTCTTGCACCTGGCGTCAAGGTTTCCCTCGGTGGCCATTACTCTTTTGGCCCAGTGATCCTTTGCCGCCCCGCTGTCCAATAGCACAGGAAGCAGGGATATTGGTGAAACCTGCTTGCTGACGAGCAAAATGTTAACCATTTTGAGGTCGACGCATATTTACCATCCATGTACCTGATATTGTAGCCTCTCCAAACTGTCTTGATTTTTGCATACTCCTCTCTCATCCGTACCGAGTACCCTACTGGAACCGAAGCATACCTGTTGCCGTTGTGTAACAACACACACTTTAAACTGCTCTTGGAAGTGTCAATAAACAGTCGCCACCCACCTGCATCGTTATGCGGGAGTTCCCATAGCGAGTAGAGGGCTGCAACTTCACTGCAATACACAAAGTTACCATCTGACTGGAAGAGCCCCCGCAGCTCTGCTTCTCTGTGACGATAAAATGTTACTCTTGTGCCATGGTCCCGTAGTCATTTTTCATGCAACCTCGAAGCCAACAGCTCAGGACAACTTCGGCAAATACAACTCTCATACAAGATCGTTCAGTTCACCCTGGGTGAACAATGACGGACCATCCGACTATATTTCAGATGGATGATAGACATCATCCAGGTCATTGGCATCCATACAAGTAGACCTACTAAAGTTACCACATGCTTTCCGAATATCGACCGCATA
>JABUQX010062274.1:10000-12500 GCA_015478945.1 Trachelipus rathkii | reverse complement strand
TTTTTTTTGTTGTTGTAAAGATCAAACCAATATTAATAGCACAAGAGCAAGTGCCATTGAACCATGAATTTGGGAGAGAAAATTATTTAGTTGAAGATGGAATGAACCTGTTAAACCCTTCGGTGATCATGGCCCCTACCTTTTCAGCAAACACAGAGGCATCCTCTTAACCAAAACAATTTATTCCAATAGTAGTTAGCAAAGGGTAACACATTGCCCCCAAAATTAGCCTGATTAAAGTGCCACAAAGCTTGTTTAGGGCAGGGTGGAGCTGCTGAAGATAGTGTTATACTTAAGAGCAACAAGATTGTGGTCAGATTTAATTATAACAAGAATAAGTGGCGAAGCATAATTCAAGCTTGTTTAAGAATTGGTTAGGGCAATCCAGAATATGTGTAGGTTCTGCAATCAACTGTTCCAGATCATTAAGAATGCTGAATGATTTATCCTCCTTCCTGCCTGTATCAGTATGAGAGGAGCCCAACCATTCAGTGTGGTGTATGTTGAAATCTAAATAGAGGATCTCATCATTTGGGTGAAAAGATGTAACAGTCTCGTGGGAGGTTGTAAGATATTAAAAAAAATTGGAAAATCTGTTACATTTGGAGAACAATAGCAGAAATTAAAGATGTAAAATGTTATAGTTATAGATATTTAGATTATTAGAGAAGGAATCCCTGGCTAGCTGGGTCTGAGAAAGAAATAAAATGTTAGGAAGAGAGATAGCTCTTTCACAGCATTCATTGGCAAAGTCAAAAAAACACATCTCTATGCCCACCCCTCCCCCTTGATACCGACCACAAAAACATGCCATTTATGAACACAGAAAACAGACACAAACTCACTCATACTCCAGTAATAATAATAATAAATAAAAAGATTAAATTATTAATAAATGAAAGTTTAAACTGAAATCAAAAGAGAAAAAATAATTATTTAAAAATTATTGGAAGTAAATAAAAATTAAGAGAAAAAAAATTAAAAAGACAAAGTAACTTAAAAACTACATAAAGAAAAGAAAAGAAAAAAAATGAATATTAATATAGCCTAATGCTAAAAAACTAACTAATCAATATATTATATGAAAAATGTATATTACAATATTAAAGTGCATAATAATTTCCTAAAAACTAGATAACAAAATAAAATATTAAAACTAAATACTCATCTTTAAAAATCAGTAAGCTTATCTTCAATTTAATTATTAATTTCTTTTTAGAAAATAAATAAAACATGACAGCACTCAATAAATACACATAATAAAAACACATACACACACACACACACTTATTGGGAATAAAATAACTAAAAATGTTAATAATTACAAAATACAGTAAACAACCCATGTGAACTTTGATCAAGCATAACCAATCAGTATAGAATCTAATATATTATATAATATATATATATATATAATATAATATATATATATATATATATATATATATATATATATATATATATATATATTATATATATATATATATATATATTATTATATATATATATATATATATATATATTATATGAGCAGTTTGGAAGGAGGATGGATGGGGACTTGCAAGGGAATAGGAAGCTCTTCTGGAAGGAAGCATGAAATGTTAAGAATGAGAATAAGGGGAACCTGCTTAGAATAATGGGTAAAACTCCAGTATTTGATCTAAATACTTTCTGAAAATTTTTTCTAAGTTTAGAAAAGTTAAGTTGTTAAGTTTTTAAAAAAAATTCTTTAGTGGCAGGCTTCTGGAATTATGCCAGAAGCTTGCCATTAAACAATTTTCTTAAAAAACCTAACAACTTTTCTGAACTTAGAAATTTTTTTGAACTTTGAAAATTTGTTCAGAAAATATTTAGATCAAATACTGGAGTTTTACCGAATAATGAATAGGGATGGTGCTTTTGTAACTAATGAAATGAATGTGAGGAGAGTGTGGAAAGAACACTTCTAAAATCTGTATAATATTGATAGTAATGAACGGAGGTATAGTGAATGTGTGTGGATTTCAATGGGTGCAAGAAGGAATAGGTATTTTGGGGATGAGGTGATTAGCAAGGAAGAGGTAAAGGTTAGAGTGAGAAAGTTGAAGAATAGTAAATCTGCAGGTATAGATGAAATTACTGGTGAAATGATCAAGAACGGAGGTGAGATGGTGATTGATTGGATATAGAAGTTGTGTAATAAAGCGTTTATGGAGGGTATAGTTCCGAGGGATTGGAGAAGAGCAGTAATAGTACCCTTTTATAATGTAGCAATATATATATATATATATATTATATATATATATATATATATATATATTATATTATATATGTATATAATTATATATACTATAATTTTATTTAATTAATATATATTTATAACATATATGTGATATATTTTAATATATAAAATAATATAATTAATAAAAAATTAATTTTTTAATATTAAATATATATATATATATATATATATATATATATATATATATATCAGGGTTGGGTTCAAGTACAAAGTACTTGT
>JABUQX010062274.1:0-5000 GCA_015478945.1 Trachelipus rathkii | reverse complement strand
GGGCTACTATGCCGTTGAGTGTGGTGACAACTGTAAAAAAAAAAATCCTGAATGGCAGATATGTGGGCAAATGAACTGAATTTCCTATTCCCCCCATCCAAAACATCATTCAGAATTATCCCAGAAAAATCGTACTCTTTTCCACATTACCCTCAGATGGATCATATGTCGGCAACCACACAAATTTTGATATTTTCAAAACTTAAATTTAACCTTTAGACTTTTAGTACTCACACACACAAAATCTACCAGAGCTCTCTACCACAACTCACTCATCAGAATTGCAAATCCTTCATATCACCCTCTCATTCCTTTCCACAGCCAACCACAAAACACATTTCACACCACACCACTCATGTTCACCGTTTCCTTTCATCTTTGTCTTCAGTCACAGCGAGCAAATCAAATTTGTCCATTTCTAAAATACATCCATCACCTCTCTTCCTATCTCCTCAACATTTATTCCTCTGACATTCATATACAGTATACCATTCATACATTTTTCGCCGAAGGATAGAAGGGCGCATACTGCGATCACGACCTTCTTTCCGAAGCATGCATTAGCATTCTTGGCAAAAGATTAAGTGGTAGTAGGAAGCCAACCTAAACTTAACCACCGTCCCTTATTGTTCGCCTTCTACGGACCAACGCAGGACATTACGAGTGTGGCAATTTTTGCCTCCCTACACGTATGGGATATAAGGATAGGGATGTCTGTAAGATGTTTGTCAGAAAAGGGTGTGTGAATAAAGTATGTGTATATGAATATGTTGTCTGGAGAATAGTTGTGATATGAACGGCATAACAGAAAGGCGAACGCATTAGGCACTGGAATGTTCATCATACCATAAGCAAAATGGGTATAGTATTATATATAAAATATTATATATATATATAATATATATATATATATATATATATTATATATATATATATATATATATATATATATATAATATTATACCGTTATATATATATATATATATATATATATATATATAATATATATATATTATATATATATAAAATTATTATTATTATTCATAATTATAATTACGACTTATAAATAGTAATTAAAGTAAAATTACAGTTGCATTTTTATTGCATCCTTGTTATTATCATGAGTTGTTTATATTATTATTAAGTTTTAATATTATTCAAAAATTCTTAGGATGTTCAATTAATTCGCAAAATAAGCGGCGAAGATTTGCCATGACGATTGGAGATGTAAAAAAAATTATGCCGATTTTTGCCGATGACGATGACGATGACGATTAATCGTCCCAATCACTAAGTATATATATATATATATAATATATATATATATATATATATAAATATATATATATATATATATATATATATATTATATATATATATATATATATATGGGTAAATGCCTGGGCACTTAAGAATTGGGCAAATGCCCTGGGCATTTATCTGGGCATTTGTCCAATTTGGGCATTTTAGAGGGCATTTTATACTTTATATATATATATATATATATATATATATATATATATATATATATTATATATATATATATATATATATATATATATAGTATATATATATATATATATATATATATTATATATATATATATATATATATATATATATATAGTTGTCCCTCGTAGAACGCTGGGGTTAGGTTAGTGACCCCCGCATTATAGGCGACATCGCATATAACTTTAACTCCCCTGAAAAATCATTAATTTTAAAAATTTTATCTTTGTATAAGGTGAATAAAATATCAGCAGTATTTTATTTATCCTTAATAATTGAATAAATTTGTACATTTAATGTTATTTACAGTACAGTATATAAACATATTTTGTTGACTAGTTAATTAGTAGGATATTTATTACATTACGGTACAGTACTGTACACATCTTAAATTGAACAAAAAAAGTTTTTTTAAATGAAAAAAATATATACGATGTATAAACCTTTATAAATTTGGAGATAGCATTTTTTTTATATTTAATTGAATAGTCTAAGTAGCCTACTGTAATATAAAATTTTAAAGTTAATCCAATTGCGCACTAAAATAGTTTCTTTCAAAGTGTAAATGAAGTTGAAGGAGTTGGAGATGAAGGCGGTTCCGAATCTGTAGATTGAATAGGCTGCTGTTTTGAGAAATACATTGTTATCGGTAATTGATGCTTTTGCCTTTTTAGCTCACCAAATATTTCTTCATATGATTTTAAATCATTTTTCAATTTCTCTTTTAATTTTGAGACTGCATTCCATTGAAGGATCTTTGTCGACAATGAAATTATTTAACTGTTTTGTCATACGAAACACAGTTCACCTAATGTAACAAAGGTTTACTTAACGCCCACACCGGAACGGGAGCTGCGGATCAAAAAAAAATTTCGCAGGTAGCATCTATGATACATAAATAGTGTTCTAGGGTCGAAGATGAATTTTTTTTTTTTTGTTTTTTTTTTTACCTGTTCTAAGGGCGAAAATTGATATATATATTATTTGTAAAAGTATTACACGGCAATGTAGCGGGGCTCGAAGCCGAACGGGTGGAACACAGGGGGGACGTTTTCCATACCCCGTAGGGAGGGCGGAGGAACCCGGCGAACACCCAAATACCAAGACGGGGGTTCCGGAAGACCCTCCCCGGAGGGGGAATAGTCCTACCCTGTGTTCCCCGGAAGGCGAGAGACCCCGACTCCTGCCTCCGTGCGGTATACCCTTGGGGTATTCTTTAATTAAAAAAACAAAACAAAACTATACTAAAAAGTGCTTATTTATTTTAAGAGTAAGTTAAAAGGTCTTAAATAGGCTTTCTCCCCATATTACTATAATTATTAACAATATATTTTTCTTTTTTTACATTTTCCTTACTAAAAAATTTTTACCAGGATTTCAAAAATGTATTCATTTTCGCTGTAACTATTTTGTAGTTTTTGAGATAGGATTTTTTTTTTTTTTTTTTCATTTCGACCCTAAAACGTCTATTATGTATGCATAGAGGCACTCGCTGAAAAATTTTTTTGATCGAGCTCCGTTCCGTGTGGGCGTTAAATAACTTTTACCCACCTAATGTATTTAAATCCAATCATTTACTACAGCATTTTTTTCATCGTCATCTTCAGTATCAGAAACTGATTAACAAGTTCAGCTAACACATCATTCGTTAATGTCTCCTTATTCCCTTCAAATTTCTTTTTGGTGAATCGTCAAATCCCATAAACCACCAACGGGATGAGCAATGCAACAATGTTTGCAAATTTCATCTTCTAAGTTGAAAAGTCCCTGAAAAATCTAGTTGTAACGTATTCACTCCAAAATTTCCAGCAAGCGTTAACGGGTGTGGTTTAATATGATCAAATTGCCTCCTAACATAATTTACAGCAGTCTGCAAAATATTAAAGATTCCACCAGCTCATTGAACGTTTGTATTCGAATCCTCATCAAGAAAATTAAAAATACGTGTGAATGCTATCTTTATGTAATTAGCTTTCAAACATCGATTCACTCCTTGATCTAAAGGTTGAAGAATTGAAGTATTGGCTGGAAGAAATACAACTTCGACATTCTCATTGGCAGTTTTAAGCCCTTCTGGATGACCGCCATCATTGTCAAGTATTAACAACCCTTTAAATGGCATTCCTTTATTTTCAAAGTAACTCTTGACTTTTGAAACAAAGCACTTATGAAACCAGTCTTTAAATAAATCGACTGTGACCCAAGCCTTTTTATTGAACTGCCAGAAGACTGGCAATAGATTTTTGTTTTTTCCTATTATACAATGTAGGTTTGCAGACTTATGAAGGAAGCCAGGCTTTATTAAGTGGCCAGCTACATTGCAGCATAATAATATTGTCACGCGATCCTTTGCTGCTTTGAAGCCTGGGCCTCGCTTTTCATTTTTAGAAATGTATGTGTGATCTAGCATTTTTTCCCCAAAAAAGCCCAGTTTCATCAGCATTGAAAACTTGTTCAGGCAGGTACCCTTTATCTTCATTAATTTTCATAAATTCATCTGGAAAAGTTCTTGCTGCTTCATTATCTGCGGACGTCGATTCCCCTGTTGTAAGAATATTTTTTAAAGCAAAAACGCTTTTTGAAATTATCAAGCCAACCCCGGCTAAATTTATACTTTGTCATTTCGATTTTTAAACTTATCATATAGAGTAGAGGCCTTTGTTCTTAACGTTATTCCGTCGCAAGGCACTCGTTTTCGATTCATGTCTTCAAGCCAGATATTTAATGCCAGTTCGGTTTTAACCAACGTATCATCTCGCAGACGGCTTGTCATTTTAGATGCACTTAAAGATCTGCCTAGTATGACTGCGTTCTTAATTCTTTTTCTTTGTTTTTAATTGTTCGAATTGTCGATTCATTTCTCCCGTATTTACATGAAACAGTTGTTATAGAAGAGCCAGCTCTAATTAAATTAAAATTTTTATTTTCTCTTCCAGTGATATGTCAATCTATGCTTTTTTTAGAATTTGGTTGTGGTATGTTTCGTTTCTCAGCTATGATAAAAAATATTTATAAAATACTGTACATACTGTATAAAATTTGTTAATATTTCAGCGAGAGAAGCATATACAAACGCTATCAATGCGAGTGCAACGAGTTACAGTAAAAGCCTATTGCCAGCAGAAGATCCTTGTGGCCTCTAAAGTTATTCGTTTTCTTTTCATTTCATTTTAAGTTCAGTGAAATAAGGAGTCCTTAATTTAATTTTATTTTTGAAATTTTAATTTTAATTTTTATTATCTTTTTAACATTACAGAATTTTAATTTTATTTTTGCAATTTTAATTTTTCTTTTTATCTTTTTACCAACCGCAGTATAGCAAGCCAGCGTTCTATAAGACCGCGTTCTACGAGGGACGACTGTGTTTATATATATATATATATATAATATATATATATGCGAAAAATAAGATAACTATTCTTTGAATGTTTTTGTGTTTTAAATGCTGTCCAATAATCAATCCTTGCTGAGTAATTTCAATCCTTCCTCTTT
>JABUQX010062273.1:5000-11792 GCA_015478945.1 Trachelipus rathkii | reverse complement strand
ATATATAATATAATATATATATATATATATAATATATATATTTGTATATATATTATATAATAATATTATATTTATATATATATATATATATTAAAATACTAAATATTATATATATAATATATATATATAATATAATTATTATTATATATATTATATATAATGATATATATATATATATATATTTTAATAATATATATATTATATAATATATATAATATATCTATTATATATATATAATATATATATATATATATAATAATTTATATTTATAATTTATATATATATATATATATTACTAATATATATATATATAATATATTATATATATATATTTATATATTATATATAGATATATAATATATATATATATATACATTATATTGTTTATTATATATATATATAATATAATATATATATATATATATATATATATATATATATAATATATATATATATATATATATTTATAATTTATATATATATAATATATTATAATATAATATATATATATATATATATATATATATATACTAATATATATATATATTATTAAACTTATATATATATATATATATATATAATATATAATATATATAACATATATATATATATAAAATATTAAATTTCAAATAGATTATTATTACAGATTCATACAATATATCCCATATATATACTAATTATATATAGTATCACTTATACTCTTTTGTATATGTATTATTGTTGCGCTGTGTGTGTTTTTTTTTTCATTTTTCATTCCCTTTATTTATTTTTTACTTTTTTTTTTTTATTTTTTGTTTTTTTTCAGTTCTTTGATGTTGTATTCTTCGGTTTTTTCCCTGTTCTGAATAGTGCAAATAAATTTATTTTTTTTATTGAATCTATTTTTAATTTATCTTTTTAAAATTATTCTTGTATTTTTTTTTAATTTTTTTACTGTCTCCTTTTTTTGCAATACAATCAAAATTTCTTATTATTTATTGAAAAAAAAAATTTGAATAAAATGTTGATATAGGTAAGGAATGGAACTGTAGTTTTTACACTCCTGTACCTGATATGGAAGACTAAACAAAAAATGTATAAAAGACAATTAAAATAAAAATAAAAAAAAGCAAAATTTAAAGTTAAAAAATTAAACTTTTTTTCTATCTTAATTCCTAGTATAATTTTTTTTTTAGTTTTTTATCCCCTAAAGGGGAATACTCATTCATTATCCTTTTTTTTGTTTTTGTATATATATTGAAATTAAGTGATAATAAAAAATATTCATATACACAAATATATATATATATATATATATTATATATAAGTACCTATAATAATATATATAAATAATATAAAAAATATATATAGTATACTCATGCATCTGATTAGTTAGTATATATGTATATAGTTATATATATATATATATATATATTATATATATTTATATTAGTAAGTATATATATATAATATATCTTATTATTATTATTATATTATAATGGTATATCTTAGGTATATCGTATATGCATATTATATATATATATATATAATATACGTTACCTATATCGATATATTTATCTTTTGAGATTTTTCTACGTTAATTTGTAATTATATATATATATATATATTATAATTATATATATATAATATAATTATATATATATATAATAAATTATATATTAATATATATAATTATATATATATATATATATATTATATATATATATAAATAATATTATATATTATTACTATAATTTTTATATATATTATATATTATATATATATATATATTATATATATATGTAATATATTAATATATATAATATATGTATATATATTATATATATTATATACTATTATTATATATATATTTCTTTTTATTTAATGAAAAAAAAAAAATTAAAAAAAAAAGTGATTATAATTATTAATGGAACTCGGTTCGGAAACCTTGACCTGAATACTGGAAAGACTAAACAAAAAAAAATGTATAAAAAGAAAATTAAAATAAAATAAAAAAAAGCAATTTAATTAAAAATTAAACTTTTCTACTTATATATTCTAGTATAATTTTTTTTTTAGGTTTACTTCCTAAGAATACTCATTCATTATCCTTTTGTAGTATTATATATCTATATATTTATATATATATATATATATATATATATATATATTATATTATATATATATATTTATATATATATATATATAATATATATATTTATATATATAAATATTATATGTTACTATATATTATATATTATATAAATATATATATATAACAATATATATATATATTATATATATATATTATATATTATATATATATATAATAATATATTATTATATTTATTTATATTTATATAATATATATAAGTATATATATATATATATATATATAAATTATATATAATATATATATATAATATATATATATATATAATATATTTATTTATTAGGTAGTTATAAAACTTAAGAAATGAAATACTATCACTATTATCTACAATAAACATTTATTTTCCTAACTAGATATTGGATAAGATTCGAGATCCAGAACACAACCCCTGCCGAAAATAACTCTGGAAGAAATCCAAAACAATTTTTCAAAAACCCAAACAAAGAGACGACGTTTAAAATCCAATAATATCACTATTTATACGGAACTTGTTTCGTCTCAGGTAGAAGATTACCAGAAGTTCTTGCCAGTTCTCTTTGGAGGGGGCCCTTCAGAGGACGAAGATGCGTCGGGAGTCTAACGTGTTTATTGGATATTAATGTAACTGAAGCGCGAGCAAGGAGGGTTGAAGCGTCAGAGTGGCTTTCTGGGCTCTCCATACCAACTTTAGCAGAACCTAATTTACAGAGGTAAGATACATAACCCATCATTACATTTAAAATTTCCACTGCGAAGTAATATGCTTAGCAAATCATCTTCACAACACAATGTTTATATATATATATTATATATATATATATATTATATATATATATATATATATAAATATATATATATATATATATAATATATATATATATATATTATATATATATATATAATAATTATAAAATAATGTATTGTATATATATATATATTATATAATATATATATATATAATATTATAATATATTAATATATAGTAATTATATATAATATATATATATATATATATATATATATATATATATATATATATATATATATATATATATATATATATATATATATAATATATATATATAGATATATATATATATTATTATTATGAATATATATAATATATATATTATATATATATATATTATACTGATATATATATATATATATAATATATTTATATATATATATTATATATATTATAATTATATATATTATATATTATTATATATAATATATATATCATATATTTATAAATTAACTATACACTAATTTTACAATTTCGACTAAATGGTTGGAGTCATGCCTGATCAACTATTAACACTCCTGTAACAGGTTCTCGAAAACCTTGGAATTATCCCCTTAAGTTGTGATTTAATAGCTTAAAATCTTCTTCCTACTACTACCATTATCCTCGTTCCTTTCTTGGTACTGTGCTCCCTAAGGAACATATTTTTGAATATCTTAACTAATCTCATGAGGACTGCTACTTCTATTTTTTCTTATCTAAAATACCGAAGTCCTCTACTAGGAGCCTTCATGTTATTACCATATGTGGTGGTTGGACTCCTCTCATACTGTACACATGGGAAGGATGGCCCAAAACATTTAGTATTTCTCAATTTTTCTGGGACAGTTATTGATTATGAATCTGCTCCATATCCCAGTCGTCCCTAATCAATTTATTGAACACACTTGACTTTGGCTTCACCACTTCTCCTTCATGTTTTCAAATACACAAAATTTTCCAATCATTCGGTATATGATCACAATCTTGCACCTTTAAATTATAACACTTTCTCTCCAGGCAGCATCCCACCATGCCCGTAAACTTATTTTATGGCACTTTAGTCGGGCTCTAATGGTTGGGTGGCATTACGTCGCTTCTTTGCTACCTACCCTTGGTAAGAATCCCGTTTTGACTCGGTGAGACGCTTCCGTGACTGCAGAAAAAGGGCAGGCTTCATTACATCTTTCTACTAAATCTTTTTCTCTTCAAAATCGTGGCTCGATGGCACCTGTTCTCGTGCCTTTCAAGATAGAAGCAACGCCTATCGGGATGGAAATTATCCTCTCTCATATTTACTCTTGCCTAATTTTCGTCTAGCTCGGAATAGTAGCAGAGATACTATATATAAGGAAGTGTGCTCACCCCCTTGGATTTACGACTGATAAAAAATTTTGTCCCCTTGCCAAAAACATCTCTAACAACTTCTGGTAAATCTGTGTTTCCTCCTGCTTATTACGCGAATCTGGTGCATGAGACTCTGCAGATCTTTGAAGTCAGGAAGGCTTAGTGGCCCGCACGTAATTCTTTCCGTATTTTGAGAGAGTGTGGCTTCTGAGCTGGAGGCCTTCCTCGTTCGGTTACTGTCTATGACTTAAAACTAACACTTTTACTCAATGCTGGAAGTGAGCATATGTTCTAACTAATCCCGAAGAGAGGAAGCCTCTCTGATCCATCTATATTATTATCCTACAGTCTCTATGTCCAAAAGTATTTGAACCCTTCTCAATTCTTCATTTCCTGGATCACTGGAATTCTCATTATTTCTTTCCAGATACACCGAATAGTTTCGACGCTCGAGGTCAACTGGTGACATTCTTAAACTATCTCACTAATTTACTGTCTATTTCTTCTTAGGGGCCTTATAAGGAGTCTTGTGTTGATGGAGCTTGACATAATCGAAAGCATTATGCCGGGTATAGCTCGTTACTACTCTCTAAGCTTCCTTCCCTTTGGGTTTCCTCTTTCTCTTTCCCTCACTTATGTTTGTTCCTCAGATCACTCTATATTGACACTTTCTGAGGAAGCGGACCAATTCGTCATTTTCTTGCTAATTCTGGTGTCCGCAAGGTTCTGTTTTACCTCCAACTTTTAATACTTACTTTCCTTTAACGGAATCTTCTTAGCTGCAAATACAACTCTTCTTCATTCTGTATGGACAATGACTCCAACTCTCTATTCCTCCCATTTCAAATCTTGCTCTTCTGTTTTGCATCTACAGTTGCTTCTCGACTTCAGCTTTCCGTTTCTATTTTTGCCTGAATGGAATTTCTCCGTGTTATCGGCTCAACCTTGGGAAATTCAACTCTTTTAAAAACTCAATTTCTTCCCATCTCCCTCTCAAACACGCCTAAACTTTCCATTTTCTTCAACGGCCCTTTCTCTCGTTCGCACCTGTGCAGACAGATCATAACCATTCTTGGTTGAAACATAAACAATAAACCTATCTTTGGAAATCTCATATTCAAAATGAGTGCGCTAATGGTGGTCTCAAAAAACTTCGAATCTCTGTTTTGGATTGCGGAAATTTTTTTTCTTATCCGAATAGTTTACTTCAATTACATAAGGGTCTTATCAGTTCTTGTATGGAGTACTGTTTTTCAATTTGAGGGGGGGGGGGACTTCGGTTCCACCCTTCTTTTGGAGAGGGTTGAGTCCAAAACTAAAAGATTAATAAACTGTCCAATTATTTTCAAACCTCCTTGACCCACTATCCCTGCGACGTGACGTTAGTACACTATCTCTTTACTATTAAGGTTACTACAGCGGCAGGTGCTCTGAGGGAGCTGAACCTCTTTTCATTCCACCACCCTAAAGGTGAGGTGCCCTGCTTTTCTCTGAATTCTGTGGTGAAATATTGGGAAACCCAAGG
Source organism: Trachelipus rathkii (assembly GCA_015478945.1). Taxonomy (NCBI): domain Eukaryota; kingdom Metazoa; phylum Arthropoda; class Malacostraca; order Isopoda; family Trachelipodidae; genus Trachelipus; species Trachelipus rathkii. The sequence goes on along the minus strand of JABUQX010062273.1, from coordinate 6,002 downwards.
GGCTTGTTCGTTGTATTGCCTTTTCTTTCCAGTCACCTTCTTCTTCTATGAAACTCTCTTCCTTCTATCTATTTTTCCTGCTGCATTTAATTATTCCCTCTATATTATGGCCTCCGTTTGAGGTCACCTCAGAGATTTGCTTAAGGCTTGGGATTCGACTAGTATTTCAAAAATTTATTAATTTTATTATTCTATTAATTCTGCCCCTCCTTGAAAAAGGCTCTTCCGTGAGTATATTATATATATATATAATATATATAAATATTAATATAATTATTATATATATATATATATTATATATATATATATAATATAATATAATAATAATATATATATATATAATTATTGTATGTATATGAAGACATTTTTTTCCTTTTATCCTACCTTATTCTTTTACCCGTTTAATACATAAAATATCTTTTAAAATTTCAGGACCGATCATGAAAAAGACGAATATATCGGAGAGAGATGAAATATTGCACGGTCGATGGGAGAGTGTCATATATCTTATGCGCAAGGATACGTGCGAGACATGAATTAGTCTTAAGATCCAGAAACAAGAAAGGTATTTATGCAAAATGATTGATCGAATGTAGAGAATAATAATTTTATTATATTCTATTATTATTATCTTTTAGTAAAATATGAAAAATAACTATTATTTTTTTAATCATTGTTAAACTTGTCCCTTAACAATTTTAACAATTTTACCAATTTTAAAAAAAAAAAATGACCTTGATTCGTATGATTATTTTCTTAGAATCTTAAAACAATATTAGACCAAATTCTTGTGCTGCTCTCTTGTATAGGCGTAACAAGGATTGTAGCAGACACCTTTTCCATATATATAAATTTATTAAAATATAGCCTTTTCTATTCAAATTTAATCGGCCAATGCTTCCTCCAAACACCATACGGTCGAGAAGAATTCGCATAACACATACCTTTCTAGACCTAGTCTTCAGCGGTCTTGGCAACGCATACACCACGTCAGTCTAAAAA
>JABUQX010062272.1:20000-26913 GCA_015478945.1 Trachelipus rathkii | reverse complement strand
TTTTTTTTTTTTTTTTTTAGTGTTTGAACGGACTCTCCACCACTGCCACAGGAAAGTTAATATTTAACGTTGGAGAACCAACACTATGAATGATCCTTTTCAAGAATAATAATAATAATAAAAATGTTTTTGTACTAAACTATGGAGAGTTAGGTACAGTGGATAAAAAAAGAAGGTAATTCATCTTTATCTTTATTTTAAGGCTAATCAATTAAATGGGGCATAAATAATGTCAATAGTGATCGATTAATAATTCATATCAAGCAATTAGTTAATACAACAGTTTTTAATGCATTAATAATGAGTCTATTATCATATAATGTGACCTTAAAACCCTTTCTTATTTAATTTAGGGTTTAAATTAATTAAACACTCCCTTCACAATTTATAACAATGTTTCTAAAAGCTCGACACAATAATATTCAATTAAATATGTAATCTTCCGGCTAACAATGCCGTGTTTTTAACACACCCTCTTCTTGTAACGTGGGTATTTAACATCACTCATAAATCGGTATCTTCGTTCAATTCAATTTGGTGTTTATAGTTCATTTATCATGAAACGCTTTCGCGTTTTTCGATATAACTTCTTAAGTAAATATATATATATATATATATATATACATATATATATATATATGCATATATACTATATATATCTTTATATATATATATATATATATATATATATATATATATATCACATATATATATATATAAATATATATATATATAATAATAATAACTATATATATATATATACTCATCTTTCTATATATATATATATATATATATATATATATATATATATATATATATATATATATATAATATATATATATATTTAACATAATATATATATATAACATATATAACATATATATATATATATATATATATATATATATATATATATATATATATAATATTTCCTGAAGAATCTCTGGTTAGGCCATGCCCGGATGGCAAAGATTCCTTGGGGACGCCAGCACGAACAGGACGGGGAAAGGGAGTGGGAAGTATATATATATATATATATATATATAACTTTATATATATATATATATATATATATATATATATATATATATATATATATATAATAATAATATATTTATTTATATATATATTTATATATAGATAACATATATAATAATAATATATAATAATATAATAATAATAATATATAATATATAACAATATATATAAAAATATAAAATAACTAATATTAATAATCATAATAAAAATAGCCAATAATAGCAGAATACATATATATATGTTTTATTCAGATAAAAATATTCTGAGGATCGCTGGTTAGAATGCCGGATCTTGCTTGGGGACGCCAGCTTGTATGTATAGTATTCATGCTATGTAATACGCATGTTTTATATGTATATATATATATATGTATATATATATATATATATATATATATATATATATATATATATATATATATGTATATATGTATATATATACCTATACTATATATACGTGTACTGTTGTGTTTATGATTGTGTGTGAAACGAACTCTCTCCCTCCATCCGAGTGTTTAAAGCAAGGGTCTCCAAACTTTTTATCCTAAGGGCCACATTGACTCCTCCGCTAAGTCCCAGAGGCCAAGACCTAGCTAGCTCATCATACCAAAGTTTGAATTCGGAACGACAAGTGCAGATCTGAAAAGCGAAATATAGTGCGACTAATGTGTTTTGTGACTATAGTTTCTTCAGTGTGTGTTTAATTGTGATGTTTAATTTAATTTCAAAGTGTCACCCAAAGATAAAATAGCGCATTCTGCTACGGGCCGGTTGGAGGAACTCGCGGGAAGGTGTTGGCCCGCGGGTCATAGTTTGGAAAACCCTCGTTTACAGGATCTACTCATAATTCATATTTTGGAGGTCATAATAAGGAATTATCATATTTTAGTATATAATATATATATATATATATATATATATATATATATATTTTTCATATATACTCTATATATGTGTACATTTCTTTCTTACATTTTTGTATATATATATACATATATAATTTATAGGTATATTATTATTCTTATTTTACAGACATTTGTCCCTTGAGCAGAGGTGTGGTGCGTACAGCCTCCCCTCAATTCACCCACCTCATCTCGCCCTCACCACCTCCTCCACCCCCTCTATCCCTCTCACCAGCTTGGCCTTACCCTCTTCCGTCTCCTCCCTCCTCCAACATCTCCTTTATTCCATCCATCCACCTCCTTCTTGGTCTCCCCTTTCCTCCTCCCTATCCCCTCCGCCTCCCAAACTCTTCTTACCACTCTTTGCTCCTCCATTCTCACTAAATGCCCATACCATCTTAACATTCCTTTCTCCGCTCTTCCCACCAGACCATTCCTCCAATCACATCTCTCACCACACTATTCCTAATCCTCTCCCTTCTGCTAACCCCACAAACCGCTCTCAACCTTCATCTCAAATACTTCCAGCTTCTTCCTGGACCTGGCCTCCACGTTTCACACCCATACATCACCGCTGGTACACAGATTTTTTCAAACATGCTTATCTTAACTTTTGTGGATCCCCCCTTTCCATGTTTCTCTATAAAAGACCACTCAAAGCTACTAATTCCTTCCACTATTCTATGTTCTATCATCCTCCTTCATCCCTTCCCTTACCCAACTCCATCCCTAAATATCTAACAATCTTTACTTCTTTCAATACACCCCCCACTCTAACCTCTAACTCCTCCCCCTCCTCTCTTTCTTCCTCCTCAAACACTAACACTTTACTCTTACCTGGATTTATTTTAAGCCCCTTTTGTCCACACACTCTCTCAAACTCCCTCACCAAATACCTCAGCCCTTCCGCGTTCTTCGCCACTAAGACAGTATCATCCACAAACAGTATCATGTTACTTCCCTTCTATCATTCCCTTTCATCAATTCCACCTCCCTCCCTCACCATTCCTCTACATACTCTCCATAAACAAATTGAATAGCCACGGCGACATTACACACCCCTGCCTCAATCCACACATCGTCCCAAACATCTCACTCTCCCCTCCTAGCACTCTCACACACATTCTACTATTCCTATAAAAAGCCCTGATACCTTTCCCTAAATTACCCCCCACCCCATTTTCCTCCAACACCCTCCACATTTCACCCCTATTCACTCTATCATATGCTTTCTCTAAATCTAAAAAGCACCCATACACTTTCCCTTTCCTCTCAATACTTTTCTCCACAAGCATCTTTAGTGTGAACACTTGGTCCACACACCCTCTTCCCTCCCTAAATCCTCCTTGTTCTTCCCCCATTCTCCCCTCCGTTAAACCTCTTACTCTCTCAATCAGTATTCTTCCGTACACTTTCCCTACCACACTTAGAAGGCAAATACCTCTATAATTTCCACATTCCATCCTATCCCCTTTCCCCTTATACAGGGGAACCAAACAACCATCCATCCAATCCTGTGGTACCTCACCACTCCTCCAACATATGTTAAATAACCTATGCATCCATTCCTCCACCCCTATACCTCCCTTCTGCAACATTTCCATTCTCACACCATCCAGACCTGCGGACTTCCCTTTTTTTCCTTTATTTATAATAATTTCCTCCATTTGTATTTCATCCTCCCCCTCCCTCCCCACTACATTTCCCCTCCTCACCTCTTGCATATCTTCCTCCCCTACCCCACCCCCTTCATTTAATAGTCCACTAAAATACTCCCCCCACCTCTTCCTCACCCTAACCTCTCCTCCTATCCAGTCCCCATCTTCTCCCTTAATCCTCTCCCCCAACCCCTCCTTCTTCTTCCTTTTTTTATTTACTTCTTTCCAAAACATCTTACTTCCTGATTCAAAATTTTCCGTCACTTTTCTACACCAATCCTCTTTTGCTCTTCTCTTCGCCCTCTCCACCGCCCTCTTTGCTTCCACTCTAACCCTTCTATATTCCTCCCAGCTATCTTCTCCCCTACTTCCCAACCATTTCACATAAGCCTCCTTTTTCCTTTTCACCACCTCCTTCACCTCCTCACACCACCATTCACTCCCTTTCCTTCTGCTTGCACCCACCCTTTTTACACATACCCTTCTAGCCTCTCCACATACTGCCTCTCTAAATCTCTTCCACTCCCCTTCCACCTCCCCAATTCCCATCCCTCTCACGTTTCTCCACTTGTCCTCCATACCTCTCCCAAACTCCCTCTTACACCCTATCTCCTCCAATTTTTCCACCTTTATCACTTCCACTCTCCTCTTTTCTTCCCTTTTCCTAACCGTCACCTCTCCTCCCACCCTTATCCTGGCAATTACCAAATAGTGATCTGATATCCCCCTCCCCGCCCCTCTAAATACATTTACATCTAATAATCTACCTCTATCCTTCCCATTTACACACACATAATCTAGTATCGCCTTCCCCCCCGTTATCTCACTCTTCCATGTATACTTATGATTATCATTTTTTTTAAACCAAGTATTCCCTACTATCATTCTTCTTTCGACACATAACTCTATCAGGCTTTCTCCATTATCATTCCTCTCCCCAACCCCAAAAGGACCTATTATTCTTCCTACCTCCTCCCTTCCCACTCCTGCATTCAAATCTCCCAGTAAACAAATTTTTTCATTTACCCCGAAACTTTCCCAACACTCATTCAATTCTCCCCAGAATCTTTCTCTCTCCTCCTCTCTCGCTCCATTCACAGGTGCATATGCACATATAAAGACCCACATTTCCCCCCCGAATTTCACTTTTACCCACATTATCCTAGAACTAACCTGTCTACACACCCTCACCTTGTCCCACATCTCTTCCCTCATAACTATTCCCACCCCTTCCCTCGCCCTCACTCTCTCGCTCACCCCCGATACCATACCTTTGTATTTTCCGAAATCTATCTCCCTCTTTCCCTTCAACTTCGTTTCTGTTATCCCTAACACATCCAACCTTTTTTCCTCAAACATCAACCCCACTTCCTCCCTCTTCAAATCCTCGTTTACCCCTCTCACATTCATACACCCCACCCTAATTACCCCTCTCCTCCCCATCTTTCCCTACTTCTATATATAACTCAAACAGGCTGTACGCTTTACGGGACCCCCCCCCTAGGTACTTCCCAACTCCTAGGGTTACCACCCCGCTCACCAACCCACAATAACAATAACCAGATACGCTAAAACAATATAAAAACAATAAAAGGTTAAAACCCACACTATCAGTTTATATCTATTCCCCCCCCCCCCTCCCCCCCCCCCCCCCCCCCCCCCCTCCCTTTCCTTTTCCTTTTAAATTCCCGTTAAAACTTAATTATCCATTAAAAACCTTTATTTACTCATTTATTTATTTAAAATTCCTTAAAAACTGACACACATACGATATATAAAATTTTCAATAAATAATACCTTACCAATGCAACGATTAAAGTAACTATGACAAACAATAAACAAAATATATCTACTATACCTACCACACGAACGAACTGAGATTTACAGTTATAATATAATTGTCTATTAACGGTATTAACACCAGGAATAACTGGATTCTTACTCACAATGAACCCGAGATTGTGAGCAAAATAACTAGCTTCAAAGCGGCCTATTTTTCATATATATAGCAGAGAGAATAAATATTTTATTTTAATACTACAAAATTGCTCTAAACAACAATAAATTTACGAAAAAAAAGTGTCTACATATAATTATGAATATATATAAATATGACTTAAATAGTAATCTTATTTTTCAATATAATAAATAAAATACTCAGACAACGAAATTAATAATGAATATGGGATTCTATTCCTCAGAACGTGCGAGGCCACGTGGTGCACAATACTGACGTCATCAGCGACTATGGTAACTAAGCCAATCGGAAACAAGCATATATTCCACTGTATAATATCCCACTTGAACGATTTATTAATATCAAATGGATAATGCCTATATTATATTAATAGAAAAGAATAAAATATTTAATATAAATTATTTACTAAAGACAAGTAAATATAATTTGCACTTATAGTCTTTTCTGTATTACCAAAATACCTGATACATAAGCCTTACATACGATTTTTCATAAATACGCATTTAAAAATTTTCCTCAGAAAAGCATTTTATTCTGTAGAAATCTGTATGCAAAAATGCAAAAATGGAGACGAAATTCACAAAGATGATGAATCTTTAGCCATTAATGGAAGTAGAACAACTTGTAGAATTTTTCAATCGGTCGTCATTCGATCTCAATCGAAGAGAAAACTTTCCCATCCAATAGAACTCTACGTTATTACAAGTAGAATAATTATTACAATATAGCCTACAGTTTTCCGAAGCTACTTAGACAAAATTTTCTGTAGCCACAATCGACCAAAATGTCCTCAATCACGCTTGAACAAAATATGTCCTGATGCGGCTTAGCCAAAATTCTTATCTATAAGTCACGTTTGCCAAAATTTTATCATATATATAACTTTCCAATATAAATATTTCTTCTTAATAAGTATTCAGAGATTACAATAATTACTTACAAGCAATGAGAGATTCTTATTTTTATTTGCATAAGTAAGCATTGACGAGTGAGGGAGCGAGATATCTTATAAAATTAAAATACCTGGAATTTTGTAGATTAATCTGACTACAACTTACGGTCTGACATAGAAATATTATAAAACTTTTACTAATATTTCGAATAATAATATCTTGGAGAGCAGTTCATTCACTCATACTAATTACAAAGAGATCATAAAAACATTCACTTCTTGAAGAATATGCGAGAATATAATAGCTAAAATTATTCACTTTTCTGTGAATGACGAGAGGGTAAATTAGAGACAATGTATATATTTAGATCACTTGCTAGATCGAAGATAATGTAAACAAATAAACTTCTTAAAGATAAGATATGTGGCTTGATCACATATAAGAT
>JABUQX010062272.1:12500-15000 GCA_015478945.1 Trachelipus rathkii | reverse complement strand
CAGCAAAAAGCAACGCGAATCCCAATATTAATGGAAGTTTTAAAGCTTCAAGCTGGAAAAGTTTCAATCTTAGATCAAGAGACAAGATAGAGAAGTACATGTCTTATTGCTCGAAAAGGCTTTTGCAACTAAAAGACCATATTAGTATTGATGCTTGCCGGAACTCCTGAACTTTTCTCTCTCCGATAGGTTTAGTTGGGAACAAGGTCGAAACACTCAAAAAATATTTCAATCAGAAGTCTTGACTGCAGAAATTTTTTTTTTTTACTAGAGAATTGGATTTTATCAAATGACATAAATTCAATGAAAGGAAGGGAAAGAATGTTAACTGGAAAACAAAATATTTTTGTCGGCAATCTTTGTTGGTCCACAGTTCAGTATCTTCCTCAGAACTGAGATCTGATATTAAAAAGCTAGGAATGCTCTTTATGAACTAAACTTTATAATAAAATAAATAGCAATATTTTTCACATCGAAATATCACCATATTAAATTTAAAAACACATTATTATATTTACTTCTGTAATTAAAATAAACCAAAACATCTTCTTGGATTACAAAAATTATACATACACTTAACAAATTAATAAATTGATCGGATATATAAGGCGTCAAGAGCTACCAACTATATACATCATGAATTAGCAACAACAAAAGCGAAAAGATCCAAAATATTCACAATTTTACTATTTATATGGCTTCCAGTAATTTAGATTACGCCCTTTTAACCAATCATAGTCCTTAAAACAATAAATAAAATGATGTATATATTTATCAATTAATTTATCAAGATAAATATATACCAGACATTTAGAAAGAATGCAAGATTGGTATTTCTTGTAAAATCGTCTCCTTCTCAAGAAATAACAATCTTTCGTTGACAAGCAAAATATAAAAAGTTAACAAAAATTGAAGATATTGCGCTGCCACAATTTACAAATATTATTATTCAATAATTCTATAATATATATATAGATATATATATATAATATATATATATATATATATATAATATAATATATATATATATATATATATAATATATATCACTCACACAATATACAAAATATATATTATAATAAATATATATATATATATATATATATATATATATATATATATATATATATATATATATATATATAAAATAATTTTAATATATATAATAAGACGTAGTATCTTTTTTAAATGCTTTAAAAATAATAATAAATAATAATATAATAATATGTTTTATCAAAATTAACAGTTATTCATAATAATGAAATTAATATAATAATATATAATAATAATAAAAATCAATATTAATAAAGCTTTGTCAATAACGACCAATGATAATCCAGCTTTCAAAATTAAGCTTCAAAAGATGAGTTTTCATTGGTTGCTATTTGTACCTAAAATACAAACATATTTACAACATTTTCAACTGGGCCTTTGCAGCATACATCAAATATATATAACAGAAAAATAATATTGCAATGGCAATACTTGGCCTTTACCTTAAAATACATAAATGAAAGTAATGTTATATATTTCATGTACCACATATATATATATATATATATATATATATATATTATATATATATATATATATATATATATATATATATATATATATATATATATATATTATATAGAGAGAGATATATAAATATATATATACTATATATATAGATTGTTTATATATATATATATAATATATATATATATATATATATATATATATATATATATATATATATATATATATATATATATATATATTACACAGAGAGAGATAAGTCTTAATTCTCTCTCTCTCTCTCTCTGAGCATTACCTAGTAATGAGATAACTTTGTGGTGTCAGTTTGTAAAGCTATCGATCTATTGTTTTAAGGGTATAATATCAAATTGCTAGTGAATAGTTATAGTTTTGCACTTTGTGTTTAACATTTTTTGTTCTTGTTTTCGTTCAACTAAAAAAATAAAATAAAAAAAAATATGAAAATAAGTACAGATATTAGAGACTTTTCACACAAAAAGTAAGCAATATGGGAATAAAGATTTCTGTTATTCAAAGAGTGAGGTTCTAGGACTTGAATCAGTTTCTCCTGGAACTTTTCTGTAACTGCGATAGCAGCTGAAAAATCTCAAGTAGACGGTGATGTTTTTCCTTCCCAAGCGTCTATAAGTCAGGCGCAATCAAGGAATACAGAAAGAATTGTTCATCTCAACGATATTGGCAATTTCATAGATACGGTATTTAGCAATAAGAAAAAAGTGTAAATATTAAAATATCTCTGGAACCAGATTCAAAATATATATTTCTTGCTCAGGAAGACAAAGGTCGGGAAAGATATTTTCAAAGAAAGTGGCTTGATGATATTAAGTGGTTAGCTTACTCTGATAAAAACGCTAGAGTTTATTACTCAAATTGTGCATTTGTTTTGGAAACAAAACAAAAAGGTAAAGGAAAACACCAGGAATTGGGTGTTTTTGTCTCGAGATCGTATTCAAACTTA
>JABUQX010062272.1:0-7500 GCA_015478945.1 Trachelipus rathkii | reverse complement strand
ATTGTGAATATTTTTGCGATATCTTTTCGCTTTTTTTAGATTTGCTAATTCTCAAAGATGTATATAGTATTGGTGTCTTCTTGACGCCAACTTATTCAATTATTCCGATTCAAACTATATTATTTAGTTAGATGTATGTATATTATTTGTATCCTCAGATTATAAAGATATGTTATGTTTTAATATATTTATTACAAAGTTAAAAATATAGAACCTGCTTAAAATAATTAATATGTGTTTTTATTAATTAATATGGTACGCATAATTTTCGATGTTGAAAAATATTTGTTATTTTATTTTCATCAGTCACGACATAAATTTTTTAAGGTAATAAATTTAAGAAATTCAACATTTGAAAATTTTTTTCTGTGGTTTTAAAGTAATATTGGATGTTGTAGTAATAAGATTTCGTTTAATAATTATGGGATATATAATTATGCAATTGTTATTTCAAAAGCGTCGTCTGCATATATGTATTTTGCAAAGTGCTTTTGGTGTACACAAATTTTTTTGTTGCTAATATAACTGGCAGGTAGTTTAAACCTCATAATTGTGCTATCAGTTGTGTGAGAGAGATAATTAAAACATATTCTTGATATAATTATTTTTATCAAGAGTGTGACGTTTTGCAAAATATATACTATAAATGTAGTTTCAATGAGTTAATATGAAAAAAACAGCTTCTCATTATATCTAATATATATAAAATAATTTATTTTATTGTACATATGGCTCTTAATTGATCAAAGTCACAAGGTTTTTGTTTATTTAAAAAAAAAAAATTTGTTTAAATATTTAGCTAATTGACATCGTCTTGCTTGTTCAAGTATATAAACCTAGTTTTTAATATATAAACTCAGCTGGCCTTATCGATGTATCTATCTTGTTCGACACACTTAATAAAGTCGAATTTCGCTCTCTCCGCTCTCAAAATAGATTACAATTGAAGATTATCTAAACAGGTTCACACATAAAAATGTCAATATTCAGTCATTTTACTTGGTAACGATAGATAAGGGTCCTGGACGAAAAAGTCCCATCTCTAAATTTCAATTATTATACCATAGTATGCTATTATAATTAATATATGTTTTCTCTTGTGATAAAGCTTCTTATAATATGAACGCTATAATTTAAATTAGTAATATATAGAATATTATAGTATATTTACTAATATATACTTATTTATTAGATTATAAATATAGATAAATAAATATACTATGAATAATTTTTATAAATATGTTATCTCATAAAATATTATTTCATATTAGTAATAATGTGAGATAAAGTCTATAGTTCATATAATTTAAATTTATATTTATAATTTTAAATATAAATATAATATATAGGTATAATAGGCATATAAATTTATATTTCTAAACATTTATAACTTCATTCTATTACGGAATATTTATTTTCATAATATAAAATTTTTCATCTCTCATAATATTAATACGATAAAATAATATACTATTATATCGAATACTTTAAATAATAAAAGTACTTAGAATACTATTAATTCACCCTTAATAAATAATATCCGGTTTCACAACCAAATTCTTTTATAGATTTTTATATTATATATTTAAGGAATATATATATATTTTAGCGGTATAATATAACTGATATATATTAATAATTGATTATATAATAATAATTGTATAGCTTTTTTATAACTCAATAATATATATGACACTAACTATAATATATTGATTTATATATATAATATATTATTATTATTTATAATTAATTTAAATATAATAACACATGGTTTAACTATATATATTATTAATAATAATAATTAGCTACAAAATATAAATTATTATTTACTTTTTTTATTATTATAAATTTATTTAAATTTATATATTTTATATTTATTATAAGTATTATTATATTTTAATATATACATATATAATAATATATATATATTATATATATATATATATATAATATTATACTATATATATATAATAAATATAATATTATAAATTATATATATAAATATTATAATATAAAAATATATATATATATATATTATATATATATATATATATATATATATATAATATATATATATATATATATATATATAATATATATTATATATATATATATATATATATATATATATAATATATATATATATATAATATATATATTATAATATATATATATACATACAGTATATATATTATATATATATATATATATATATTATATATATATATATATACTATATATATATATATTAATTATATTTATATATATATAATATATATATATATATAATATATATTATATATATATATTACAGTAGGCGTATCCAGGATTTTTTTCGGGGGGGGCCAAAAAATTCAGTTTTTTATTATTAATATATATACTATATTTATAATATATATATATATATATATATATATATATATATATATTTAAATATAATATATATAATATATTATATATATTTGTATATATAATGTATATAATTTTATAATAATAAATTTATTTATATTTTAATAAACATTTTATTTTTTAATTTTATATTTAGTTGTTATTCTTGTTTGGAATATAATATATATATATATATATATATATATATATATTATATATATATATATTAATATATTATATATATTATATAGATATATATATATTATATAATATATATATATATATATATATATATTATATATATATTATGTAATAATATATATATATAAATGGAAGGAAAACATATTAAATTTCTAAGAAAAAATGGGAATAATTTATATAAATTTCTAAAATCATCTTACCTGATGTTACCTTTAATCGCCAGGCATAAGATAGTGAAAAGTCCGAGAAAACATCTTCAGTTTTTATTTGTCAATATTTCGATGTATTTAGAGGAGGGGAAAATCCAGTAGTCTTTTCAATCATCCAATTTTAGTATTTTCATCAAGCGCTTAGTCATAAAGGCAAAATGTTGAAAAGCTTCTTTCTACTTAAGCAGTAGACACTTGTAAAATTGCCAGTATTTGCAATAAGATAAATATTTGTAAATTGTGACTTCGAACAAGAAACTAGTTCGTTTATTGCTGTTTTCGGACGATATGTGCTTTGATGCCATTTCAACTTCCGTAAATCCCATTCTGCTTTTACTAAATCGCCAATTGGGCTTTCGAGATTTTCCTCTTAAAATGTTACATCTTTAATCTTCTCATATGGCACATTACACCTGTTCGGTGTGACAAGTGCAAGGAAGATATAATTTCTTTATGATTTAGAAACCTCTCTCCTAATGCTGTTATTAAATCATCCAAGAATGGTATATAAATGGATGTGCGATAATAAGTCTGTGGGTAGGAAGTAGGAATGTTGGGTCTATATTTTTGGAATTTGTTAATTCTTGGTACAGCAATTTCAATACCCAGCTCGGATTCAGATGCGCTTACACATTCTTCAAAAATCTGCTGAAATTCTAATGTTGCATTTTCTCTGGTGGCTTCAAGTTTAGTTTTAACTAGATTCACTTCATTATATGTACTCACCAAATCAATAACGTGTGTCTGCAATTGTTTTGAAAGATTGTATGTTAAACTTAATAGTCAGTTTAAAACAAAAAAGGAAACCAGAAAAGATGCACTATAAACATTGTTTAGAATTAAGGAGGATTTTTTTGACTGATCTCCAACTTCACATTTTATTTGTTCTAAAGCTGCTATTATCGGGTTTATCATCTCTTTAAATAATAAAACCGATTCGTGCCATTGACACCAGCGAGTTTCGCAATCTTTTTTAATCTCTTCTTGCTACCCTTATAGGAAGAAGTTCTTCTATTTTTTCTTCAAAATCTTTTGTCCTCTTAGCACTTAGAAAAAAAATGTACAACAATCTGATATTATTCCATTTGCACTTCGAATATTTTGAACTTTAGAAGCGTCTGTGAATCATAAATTTAAGCAATTCAAAAGGCAGTGAGTATAAATAGCTTTGTGACATTTTCAATTTATTACTCTCTTAACACCCTTGAACTCATCACTCATTTCTGCTGCACCGTCATACCCCTGTCCTCTTAGATTATTCATATCCCAACCAAGTTCAGTTACTCTTTCATCAATTAATTTTGCAAGACTTGTTCCCGTCAAATCATTTACTGAGACGAAACACAAAAAATCTTCGTTGACTTTAAGAGTATCAATATCAACGTAACGCACACACACAACGAAAATTGTTCCTGCTGGGACACATCGGTCGTCTCATTCAGCTAAGGACAGTTTAAAAATTTATTTTTATTTTATGTTTTGCACAATTTTACATTGAATGAGATGTGCAAATGACTGAATTAGAGCATTTTGGACTGTAGAACTGGCATTTCTAGCAATAGTTTTAAATGTTCTGAAAGAGCATGGTCTCCAGCATTAGCACAATATCTTAAAAGACTCCGAAAATTGCCATCGTCTCCCACAGGCCAAAAGAGTTCGATTCGACCTGAGTCATGATACCGATATATTTTTCTTACCATAGAATCGAATTGTTTCAGCAATTGGAATTAGCCGCTTTCTCCTGTCTTCGGCATCCCTTTTCTTCTGACTGTCAATCTGCTTGTGCATGCTCTCGATTTTTTATTGAACCTGCTTTTCTACGGCAAATCTCTTTGCTACCGATTCTTTGTGATATTTAGTTGCCTCGTGTTTTTTGAAAGACTCAATGGCTTTCATTAAGTTTGAATACGATCTCGAGACAAAAACACCCAATTCCTGATGTTTTCCTTTACCTTTTTGTTTTGTTTCCAAAACAAATGCACAATTTGAGTAATAAACTCTAGCAGCGTTTTTATCAGAGTAAGCTAACCATTTAATATCATCAAGCCACTTTCTTTGAAAATAATCTTTTCCGAACGCTTTTGCTTCTCTAAGCAAGGTAAATATATTTTTTCGAATTGGTTTCCAGATATATAAATATTTTCACATTTTTCCTTATTGCTAAATACCGTGTACCTAAGAAATTGCCAATATCGTTGAGAAATGGAACATTCTTTCTGTATCTTTGACTTGGCGCCTAGACTTCATGAGTACGCTTGGAAGGAAAAACATCACCGTCTTACTTGAAGATTTTTCTAGCTGCTAATCGCAGTTACAGAAAAGTTCCAGGAAAAACTGATTCGAGTCCTAGAGCCTCACTCTTTGAATAACAGAAAATCTTTTATTACCATATTGCTTACTTTTTTTGTGGATAAAGTCTCTAATATCTGTTTATTTTTATTCATAATTTTTTTTTTTATTTTTTTAAGTTGAAAGACACAAGAACAAAAATGTGAACACAAGTGCAAATCTAACCATTCACTAAGCAATTTGATATTATTTACCCATAAAAACAATAGATCGATAAGCTTATACACTGACACCAACAAAGTTTATATCATTTTACTAGGTAATGCTTCAGAAGAGAGAGAGAGGAGAGAAAAAGGGGTAAGCTATATATATATAATATATATCATATATATTATATATTATATAATATAAATATATATATAATATATATATTATATTAATATATATAAATATATATATATATATAATATATATATAAATTAACTTATATATTTATATTATATATATATAATAATATATATATAATTATAAAAAATTATATATATATAAATTAATTATATAATAATATATAATATATAATATATATATATATATAAATATATTATATATAATATATAATATCAATAACATATATACTAAACTATATATATATATTATGTGTCGGTACATGGAATATATAACATTACTTTCATTTATGTATTAAGGTAAAGGCCAAGTATTGCCATTGCAATATTATTTTCTGTTAATAATGATATTTGATGTATGCTTGCCAAAAGGCCCCAGTTGAAATGTTGTAAAAATATGTTTTGTATTTTAGGTACAATAGCAAACCAATGGAAAACTTCATCTTTTGAAGCTTTAACTTTTGAAACGCTGGATCATTGGTTCGTTATTGACATAGCTTTATTAATTATAGATTTTTTTAATAAAAATTACATTAATAATTTCTATTTTTATTATTTATTCAGCAAATACATTATTATTATATTATTTTTTTATTATTAAAATTATTATTATTTTTTAAGGATGTAAAAGGATACTACGTTTCTTATTTATATATATATAACTTATTTTTTTATTAATATATTAAATATATATAAAATATAGTATATATATATATATATATAAATAATGATAAATAATAAATAAATAATAAATAACAGAGAAACAAATTTTATATATTTTCTATCTATCTATCTATATATATATATATAATATATTATATTAATATATATATATATATAATATTAATATCATATATATATATAGTAAGAATTTATTAAATAAATATATTTTGAAATTGACTGTGGCAGCGCAATATCTTCAATTTTTGTTAACTTTTTATATTTTGCTTTTCAACGAAAGATTGTTATTTTTGAGAAGAGACGATTTTTACAAGAAATTACCAATCTTGCATTCTTTTTAAATGTCTGGTATATATTTTATCTTGATAATTAATTTTGATAAATTAATACATCATTTTATATTGTCTTTAAGGACTATGATTGGTTAAAAGGGCGTAACGTCTAAAATTACTGCGAAGCATATTAACATAGTTATTAAAATTGTAGATCATTTTGCGAATATCTTCTTCGATTACTTCGCTGTTGCTAAGAGTTTCGAAAGAATGTATATAGTTTGGTAGCTCTTGGACGCTCTATAATATCCATCTATTAATTATTTGTTGATTGTTATGTTTATATTTTATATCAAGAAGTGTTTGTTTTATATTTTATTACAAAGTAAATATAATATGTGTTTTAAATTTAATGTGGTGATATAATTTCGATGTTGAAAATATTGCTATTTAATTTCAAATGTTCAAATTTAGGAACAATAAATCGATACTTTTTAAAAGAGAGTTGTAAATCTAATGTGAAATATTTATTAAAGAAAAAGGAATTTATATATAAAGCACGTTACAATTATATATTGTGATAAAACAGGTACAATAATTGATATTTTTTATTATTCATCTTAAGTCCTAGTTCACACAATAAGAAGGTCATTCTTGCGTGACTAGCTTTATATATTCAGATCATAAAGTTTCATGCAGTGATAGATAACACCTCCTCATTTAAATGGTGTACCACAAAAGATTGCTCTGACAAGAGATAACATATTTGTTTTCAAGTTAACATTCTTTCCCTCTTTCTAATTGAATTTATATGTCATTTTTGATAAAATCCAATTCTCTATTAAAAAAAAAAAAACTTTCTAGCGCACAGTCAAAAGAACATTCTGATTGAATTTTTTTGAGGCTGTTTCGACTTTCGTTCCCCTAACTATCTCGGAAGACGAGAAGTTCGGAGTATCCCGCGCAAAAACGCATCATTACTAATCATGGTCTTTTAGTATGCAAGGCCTTCGCAACTAATAAGGACATGTACTTCTCTATCTGTGTCTCTTTGAT
>JABUQX010062271.1:7500-28495 GCA_015478945.1 Trachelipus rathkii | reverse complement strand
GTTTTTTCGTAATTTCGTTTGGTGTTTAACCGTTTTATATTTATCGTGGCAAACGCTTTCGCGTTTTCATTGCCGCTTCATTTTTTAGTTTATTTATTTTAAGCTAAATTCAATATAATATTAAAGTAATTTGAATGTGTGACGATATCAATCATATTTTTTTATTATTATTGTAACTAATTGAGTGGACTTTTAATTATGTAAATAAAGCACAAAATAAGTTTTAAACAAACTTTTCACTCAACAATGCTGATATAATTTCATTCCTTTTAATTTGCAAAAAGAAAAATTCATTCAGAAAATTTAAAGGTTGTAAATCGGATTTTATAATTTTCAAATGCTGAAAGTAACTTTGTCCAGTAGTACAATCGCGTTTATCATAATGCAGCAATTAATAAAGACTTACACACCAATATTTCTGGAAATTTATCTATGGATTCATTTACGCCGATCTGTGAGGAATGATCTCTCTTTTCTACTTCTTTCAGTATTGTTAAAAACTTAAGTTTGAATTCGTTTTTTTTCCTCAATGATATGTCTTGTTAGCGTATGTTATGTTTTTCTGATTTATTTCATTTTGTTAATCTAACATTTTCTCATAATCAAGTTCATCACCTGATGGTAACACACTAACATCAATACAACTTTGAACTGTTTCATAAAACCATCTGCGTCAGCTTCTTCACCTACAATACTTTCAATTGAATTGCTACATCACAAAGAATAGAGCTTATTGAGCTTCCGTTGATGTCTCTCGATACATTGCGCCCACTCAAAACAATGCTGTTTTCAATAAAAATGGTTTCCTCTTCTTTATATTGAATTTATATGTAGTTTGTAATAATATGAAGTTGAGTGTCTTCCACTCTTTGTAAAACATGCCTGGAGTCAAATTCTTAGATTGTAATATTTTAATGGGATTATTAACATGACGAACTAAATATTCGAGCTCTAATATCTGATGTCACTGAGTTTCAGCCATAAGGACATCTTAATATCCCATGTAATATGTCATTAAGAAAAGGCTTCAGTTCCATAATACGTTTTGCATTTAGTATGTGCCACCCCAACTAGTAACTTGGTCCAATGGTTCTCCCTCGTCAGCTCGTCTACTTAAATTCTAATCTAAAGTGGGAGTTCTGGCAGTTACAACTAATTTTCCTACTCTTCCAATAATTTTATATGTAACGACTATTAAGGCCATAACGCATTGCGAACTGCAGTATGTGATGAATTCTGAATATTAATAATGCAGCATTCTCAAAGGAATATGTATTATTATTATGCTCATATGTTTCAGTTACTTTTTCATGCCATTCATAATATTCATGATAGACGTCATCAATTGCAGAATGTTCCTCATATTTATTTACTCTTTCTAGGGTTTTCATTATTAGTAATGAATGCCAGGGTCCAAAATTCACAAGTAAGAATATGTTAACTGCCGTCTGCTAAATATTTATGCAGTTTTAAAGACATTGTTGAAAGGTTTCTCTTAGAGATAAAATCAAAAGATACTACTTCCACTTAACATTAAACATTTTAAATCAATGAATATTTTCTTAAATAATTAATAATTACTAATTGAACAATTAACTGAGAAAACGACAATGACAAAGACTACCTTTCCTTGAAAATCAATTCAAGCAAGACTACAAGAAAAAAATGGGTAGATGTTAGTTATTACCATAGTTATCTCACGTTCTTGCACTTAGAATCATGGTACAATCTAAATTATATAAAATGTTCATACTTTGTCAAAATTGAAATCTGTTGTACTGCTTTAAAATTTATGAAACATAAAGTAAAAACAAAGTCAAGATAAAACTTTTTTTTTTGTTAATTTTAGATGATGAAGCTTTTACCCTTCTAGGGTCATTGCCATTCTAGAAAAAGAATACAAGAGGATGAAGTTTTATATTTAATTTAGACATTGAAAAACTAAATGAAAAAATTTGCTTTTAAAATCAAATATGATTTACATTACATCAGTAAGAATTGGCAATTATACTGGTATTGTTATACATGTGTCATACATGAATAAGGAAATTGAATGTTAAAAGTTTTCGAAAATTGAAATTTATTTATTACCTGTAATGTTTCGTTAATGGAACTCGTAGAGAAATGATAAACAAAATTATTAAACATGATGATTCCGGGAGAAAGAACTGACAAATAATAACTTTTGTCCATTTTATTTGTCTCCGGTTTTCTTACTCGGTAATAATTTTAGAAATCAGAGTTGGTAAAAATTCAAAGTTTACCCTTTTCGATTTAACTCCAACAGAAATTGAAACCCGACTCTGGTTCCGGCTCTGATTCCAACTGTTTTCGATTAGGTATTTCTGGTTTCGATTCCGACTGCTTTCGATCATTCTAGTCCTTTTCCGGTTCCGATCCCCCAAAATTTAACGATTCCGTGGTTGCGGGCTTCAGTTGCGGTTGCGGTTGTGGTTCCACAACCCTGTTGAAAGCAATCGTATTTTCTCTGTCCAAATTTGAAAAGTAAGAAAGATCAGGAGTCAGTTGCTTCAAGGACATTCTCTTAGCAGCGTCTATTTGAAGTTAAGTGGAATCATTTTAAAAAGAAGGATTAATGAAGGGTAAAATTTCCAGTGTAAGAGTGGATAAACGATGAAATAACAGAGAAGTTCACTGATAAAAAGCAGGGTTGGTGATTTTTTTGATTCTTTTTATATAAAAATCGATTTTTGATTTTTTTTTACTTTTTTAGGCGCAAATTGCTTTTTCAATTATTATTTTTTTAAAATTAGTAATTAAAGCTAATTGTTACCTAGTTAATAATAAGTTTAGTAAATGTAATTATTATTAAGTTTAATTAAGTTATTTAAACTGTATATATACTGTATAACTTCTGAGTGCTCTAAATAAAAGAGATTTGAAACAATATTGATGAATTTACTTATTATATAGATGAAATCTACTTATCTCTAATTAGGTGATAATTAGGATTAATTAGTAATTTAGGAAAAAAAGGAATTTGCCTAAATAATAAAAAAAAAAATGAAAAAAAGAATGATTTTTTTTTATAAAATAATCACGTAAAAAATCAGTTGATTTAAATCATTTGATTTTTTTCTTGCGAACCCTAGATGAAAGTACAAAAAAAGTCTGATATAGAATTGAACCATGAGGATTACCACTATTAAAAAAAATAAATTCAAAAGATAAACGGTTCTCGTCTAAAACAAATGCTAAAAAAGACTACATGAAAGGAGACCAGAGAGAAGGTTACAGACAAGACAGACAGACAGACAGACAGACAGACAGACAGACAGACAGACAGACAGAGGGAAGGATAGATACCGAAAGAATGAAATTTGAAAATCAAAGCTTTGTGCCAGACTTTATAGAAGACCTTTGACATGACCAGCGTGACAACAAAAGATTCACTGAAATGCTGAGGAGCAGAGGACCAAGAGACAAAGTGAAGAAGGAAAGAAGATCACCAGTAGAGAGCTCTTTATAGAAGCCATACTCGCCAGAGATAAGATTAAAAGAATTAAAATGTTTCTAAATATTCCTGTTAAGAATTGATTCGAAAGTCTTTTAAAGCAGATTTCTGAAGGAATTGGAGGAAGGAAGGAGGAAGAAACAATTTTGCGTTAAGACTTTTTTTTTTTTTTTTTTTTTTTGCACAATGGCAGAAAGAACGTGTGGAAGAAAATTCAGAGAGATCATTATATTTTCAAAGGAGAAAAGAGTTTTAATAGTCACTATTTAAGGATTTAAGTTGCATGTTTCAAGAAGACGATAATTTCCGAATGCAACTCCCCTTCCAAGAACATCATAATAGCAGGCAAAGCTAAATCAAGGTTTATTTGTTTTAGTTTAAGGGAAAGAATATGGAATGTTCGCCACTAGGCTACAGAAAGTCACCTCGGTAATGCATTCTGCATTATCCGAAGAACCCCTCCCACTGAAGCACCAATCCAAGGGATATATATCAAAGTGGTACGACACCCCAAGTCCAATCAGTTAGCAGCACCGAATAGTCAAAAACGTTTCCTCACTGTTGCATGAGACTTTCTTATGGATAACGAGAAAGAACACAAGAGCATAGAGCAGGATATAGAGAAAACAATGTGATCTGTGGAATCCAGGGTTTTAAAGAGTTTAACAGTATATGAAGAAGAATGAGAAGTCAAGAAAAGGTCAAGTTTGTTTGGATTGTCTCGAAAATGATTTGCTCTAGGGTATTTTGGATAGGCGAGTTCATAGCCATATCATGAGAATTAGAGAAAAGCCATTGTTGGTATTGGTGAACCATGAAATCACTAAGAATTATTATTTCAGAAGGAAAAGACAAGAAAGCCGGCTCCATTTTGGAATTAAAGTTGAAACAATTTAGAATAGTCAATTGATTTTGGAAATTAATAAACTTAACAGATGAATTTAGTAGCAGTTTGGCAAGAAAGCCTAAGTCACAAGATTGAAAATTCAGAAAACTCTATATAAGAGACAATAAGAAAAAAACTTCATTGCGAACATAAGCACAACAACCGCCATTATATATATATATATATATATATATATATATATATATATATATATATATATGTATATATATATATATATATATATATATATATATATATATATATATTTATTTATATACTATATATATATATATACATATGTATATATATATATATATATATATATATATATATATATATATATATATATATATATATATATATATATATATATTTATAAATTTATATAATCTATATTTTTAGATATATACATCTCTATTTATATATATATATATATATATATATATATATATATATATATATATATATATATATATATATATATATATATATATATATATATATATATATATATAAATATATATATATATATATAGTATATATACATATATATAATATATATATATATATATATATATATATATATATATATATATATATATATATATAACTAATAAATATATATAAATATATGTATATAATAAAAATAATAATATATATACCATATATATATATAACGCTCATATATATAATCATTGCTCCTTCTGCCATTATGGAATCTTTATTTTATTATAAATAGGAGATTCAAGCTCTGAGCATTATGTTTTATTTATAATATCGGTGTTTCGAGAAATATTTTTTCTCATCCTCAAGATGATAAATCTTAAAACACTAAAACAATAAAATAATATAACATAAATAAAATGTTTCAAATTCTAAAACAATTCATTTCATTCCCTTGACATAACAAATGAAAGACTTATATATATATATATATATATATATATATATATATATATATATATATATATATATATATATATATATATATATATATATATATATATATATATATATATATATATATATATATATATATATAAATCAAGGAAAAGGATGTTACCAAGCACTTTCGTGTATTTTACCCCATATTATCAAGGTATAACAAAGAAATTTTACGAAAACAGAACTAGATAAAAACTCCGTTAAAAGACAGTTGTCATTTAAAAAAAGTGACAAATCAAGAACCCAAAAGCTACAACCAACCAAATTACATCCTCCAAAACAAAAGAACATCAGAACAAAGGACAAACAATTATAAAAAAAATTCTTGAACATCCAGAACAGAAAAAAAAACAAAAAAAAACAATAAATGTTGAACATAGATTAAATGAAAAATTAAATAACCATATTAACAGCAGTAATTGGACTCATCATAGCAATAAAGATTTAGTAGTAAATCTTTCATCGAAGATATTGAAAGATGAAACTGTCATAGCTTTAGATTATGAACTCTCGTTTTCATTTACAAATAGTGTTCCTAATGTATTGTCTATTGCTAGTTTTATTTATCCGCTTAAATTGGAGTGGTTTAAGACATGAGGATGTGGATGTATGTAAAGGCATTGTTGGTAAAACTGAACCTTTCGTCTGACCTTTGATATTTGATATACCGATATAAATCGATATATCAAGCCTTGGATATATCGATATAATTCTCTCTCTCTCTCTCTCTCTCTCTCTCTCTCTCTCTCTCTCTATATATATATATATATATATATATATATATATATATATATATATATATATATATATATATATAGATATATATTCTCTCTCTATCTCTATCTATATATATATATATATATATATATATATATATATATGCATATATATATATATATATATATATATATATAATAATAATATAATAATATAATAATAATATATATATATATATATATATATATATATATATATAATAATAATATATATATTAACTATAATAATAATAATATGTATATATATATATATGTAAATATAATAATATAATAATAATATAATATATATAATAATAATAATATATATATTAATGTAATAATATATATAATAATAATAATATATGTAATATAATATAATAATAACTAAATATAATATAATAATAATAATATATATATATATATATATATATATATAATAATAATAATAATAATATATATGTATGTATATTATAATAATAATATATATATATGTATATATAATAATAATAATAATAATAATAATAATAATAATATATAATAATAATAATATAATAATAATAATAATAATATATATATATATATATAATATATATATATATGGTAAATATGGTCTACCTAACAAAACTTTACATTAACCTAGACTTAAATGCCCCAACTAGGCCTAACCAAATGGATTATAGACGCCCCCAACTAGGACCCTAACCCTAATGGATTATGAAAGCTAGTTCCTAACCTAATGGATTATGAAAGCCCCCAGCTACTCTAACCTTATGAATTATAGAGAAAGCCCACAACAGGCCTAACTTAATGTAATATTGTTCTCCTTATATAGGAGCTAAAGCAATATATATATATATATATATATATATATATATATATATATATATATATATATATATATATATATATATATATATATATATAATATATATATACTCTCTTTCTTTCCACGGATTAATTCACATTTTTTAGTGTTACAATAAAATTTAAATTTGTCTCGAATTTTTGTTAAACAACAATGGGAATGAGATTTTTCGCAAACTTTTACTTGTAAAATCAAATTAAAATACTGTAAGAAGGCTGGTAAAGTCGAATCATCATTACAAATATCAAATAAATCATATAAATTCATATTTAAAATTCAGTAAATAAATCTTGAAATTTAACATTCTATAAGAATAACGACGTCACTCGACGGCTTCTAAACGACAACTGTTTCTTATTTTTTTTATATTGTTTTATAATTATATCGATATATCCATGACTCGATATATCGATACATATCGATATATATCGATATACGGAATATCAAAGGTCAGACGAAAGGTTCAGTTTTTCCGGCATTGTTTACCATGCTTTATCACAATCAGTTACACAATCTGTTGCAAATAGATTTATTAAAGAGTTGATAACGTTAAAGAAAGATCGTAGCTTGCATTTAACTAAATCTGATAAATCAGGCGGAGTTGTCATCTTGGATACAGTATGTTTATTTGAAAAAAATGAATACTCTTCTAAGTGATGTTGAAACCTATAAGGAAATTAAAAGAAATCCTTTGGGTGGAATAAATGAAAGTTTCAATAAAAAATGCCAATACATACCTAGAAACAATGTAGGATAGTTAAATAAATTTAAGTTTCTGATTAATCCTTCACCACCCTATATGTATGGTTTTGTCAAGACACATAGGGTAGATAATCTGATGCGACCCATTGTTAGTTCAGTGGAATCTGTTCAATATAGGTTGTCAAAGTATTTGGTAAAAGTTTTATCTTCCTTGATTGGAAATACTTCATCTTGTCATTTGAATAATAGTGCTAATTTGAGGGATAGACGTTTGAGCATTCGATATAACAATCAGTTCACATTGGTTTGTTTTGATGTAAAATCATTATTCACGAAGGTATTAGTTATCTGTCTTTTGACTTTTCTTGAAAATGAACTCCAGCCTTTACAGTTAGAATTGGAGGGTAAATTTATCATCAATCTTATTAAATTACGTATTTTGGACGCAAAATTTTGTTTTGAAGATGAATATTATTGTCAAATATTTGGCATGGCTATGGGAAACTCTATTTCCCCTGTTTTGGGTAATCTATATATGGAGTTTTTTGAGCGGGATATTTTACCTTCAATCTTACCTGGTGGTGTGGTTTGGCTAAGAATATATTGACGATATTTTGTGCTTGTGGCCTAGTTCATGTAATGTAGATGATTTTTTGAATGGGTTAAATAACTTGGCGCCTAGCATTAATTTCACCATAGAAGTTGAACAGAGTAAAAGTCTTCCTGACATGACATGCTTGTTCAGAGAGGTGATAATGGTTTTAATTTTATCATTTATAGAAGATCTACAAATCTCAATACATTTGTACATTTTTATTCTGCCCATCATATATCAGTGAAACGATCAGTTTTTTCATTCATGTACCAAAGAGCGTTGAGATTGGTTAGTCCGGAATGTTTTGATGATGAATTGTATAAGATCTTAGATATTGCTAGTAAGTTGTAATATCCTAGTGAATTCCCTGAGGATTGTTATAGAAAAGTCAAAGGACATTTTATTCGCCTTCTGATAAATTTGAAACTGCCACTAAATACATATTAAAACTGCCTTACAATGAAAATTTTCTTAGAGTCCCCTCATTGCTATAACTTTTCAATATTAGAGTATTATTTACTTATGATAATGCCATCAAAGGATTAATAATTAAGAATTTACCGTCAAGGAGCATTGGTTGCGTTTATAAAATTCAATGCATGTATTGTGATATGTATATTGGTCAAACCGGTAAGGATCTAAAGATTAGAATATACCAGCTTAAATATATTGTCAAAATCGAGTAGGATAATACCGCACTTTTTCAGCATTTTTCTGTGCTGAATCATAGGATCGATTGGATTTCGTCAAGTGGGATCATTAGGTCAACATCCATAATCCCAAGAAATATTATTGAATCAGCATTGATCAAAATCACTTTTGCTACTAATGCAAATATTAGTCAAGAATTATATAGTCTGGTTAATGTTTTAATTTTTTTTTCTGACTAGGTATGTCATTAGAGACAGAATTTTTTTTTCTGTGATATTTGTCTGTAATAATAATTGTTTTAATTATTTTTATTGTTTTAGTTTAGAGGTCTTAGTTTTTTAGATTCTATGTTTTATTTCTATATTGTTTTCAATATTGTAACTATTGTTGCTTTTTGTTGTTTTTGTTTTTGTTTTTAATGATAATGTAGCACTTCTGTTTTTGTCTGTGATATTTATCTTTGATAGTTTTATTTAATTTAATCTAATTTTTATATTGTTTTTAGTATATTTGACAATTTTAGTTTGTAATAATGTATTACATTTTCTATTATTGATGTGATTTGCGTAGTTTTCATTTTCTGTCATTTTCTACATGATTTTATCTTATTTTTGCTGATTTTTTTGTGTTTTTTTTTCTGGATTTTCAAGAATTTTTATAATTGTTTGTCCTTTGTTCTGATGTTCTTTTATTTTGGAGGATGTAATTTGGTTGGTTGTAACTTTTGGGTTCTTGATTTTTCCCTTTTTTTTAAATTACAATTATTTTAACCGAGTTTTTATCTAGTTCTGTTTTTGTAAAATTTCTTTGTTATACCTTGATAATGTGTGGTAAAATACACGAAAGTGCTTGGTAACATCCCTTTTCATTTTCCTTGTGGTTTTTATGCAACATGTATTTCTCGTTTATAAGAGAATAAATTCTCTCTCTCTCTCTCTCTCTCTCTCTCTCTCTCTCTCTCTCTCTCTCTCTCTCTATATATATATATATATATATATATATATATATATATATATATATATATATATATATATATATATATATATATATATATATATATATATATATATATATATATATATATTATATATATATATATATATATATATATATATATATATATAGAGATAAACACCACCACACACGGGCAGAGCCCTAATCATATATATATATACATATATATATATATATATATATATATATATATATATATATATATATATATATATATATATATATATATATATATAGGGATTGACCCTTCAAATGGGTCTTCCCACCCCTTCAAAGGGTGATCCCCCATGGGGCTTCCCTCGGGTGAAGATGTGTTCCTTTAGGTACTTTATTAAATAGTGAAAATTAAATTTAGTAGCCTTTGTAGAATGAATGAAGGATAGGACCATGGAGTATCACAGTTGGCTTAACCGTAGCATTGTTAGGTATGATAGTTTGCTTGGAATGCGCATACCTTTTTAGAACGGGGATAGCCAGAGTTATGCACTAAGTTGGTATGATCACGATGATATGTTTAAGTAACACAGCGTTGTTAATAAGTTCAATTAACCCTAGTATTGTTAAGTAGAATAGTTTGTTAGGGTGTAAGAGATATCTTTGAAAGAAATGATGGGAGTTATGTACTACTTTGACACGGTTATGTAACTTTGATGAAGTTAAATTTGATATTTAACGTAAATGAAAAATGTAAATGTGAAAAATATATTATCTTTGATAGGCTGGACATATTGTTGATTTAAGAATTTATTCAAAGTTCAGGGGGATTAGATCTGTTAGGTTATACTAGCCTTGTTAGAAAATGATAAGTTTTGTAAGATATTGCTGTGTTAGCTGGTGATGATGTATTAGAAACGTGGAATTAAACTAAGTTTTTGCTGAGTAATATTAGGTTTGGTAGAGCGATTTGCTAATGTCTATGTTATTCATAGTTCAAAAACGATGTTATATTTGCTATGCAAGAAACTTTGATGAAGGCAGCATCAATTCATAGTTCAAGATATTTTTATCTTTGATAGGTTGGACACTTTGTTAAGGAATTTTGATAGATAATACTGCTTTAGCTGCTGATGATAAGATTGAAAAATTAGGGATAGGTTGAATTTTGCTGTGTAATGACTGGATAGATTGAGAACTTATTCATAGTTCCGAATGTAAGTTTCTTATTCATAGTTCCAAATGTATCTATGGTAGGTTTTAGCACATTATAAATGTTAGATATGCTATGAATGTGACATTATTTGTTGGTTATGATGAATAAAGTTTACATAGTTAAGTTACCTTGTTACGTTGGGACATGATTTATGTAACAGAATAAATTGCTAGAATTGTACTGAGAGACATTAAAATTAGGTATAATTTTTACTAGGTTAGACAGGGTCATGGTATGTTAATTGATTATATAATGACTTATCCTTGTTCGCGATAGCTTTTTATTCTAATCTAGTGAAATTTGGGAATAGCGGCTGTAGATATGATTTGGAAACATCGCTTTGTTTTTAAAGTAAAACTTATTAAATAACTTTGGTTGTCAGTGCGATAGATATGTTAGGCTATGTTTAAATTTTATTAAATATTACTATGATAATGTGATATTAACACTGATTTGTTAGAGAAATGTTTGACAAGTGGAAATAGTTTAAGTTTTGTAGGGTGATGTTAGATATTACAGATAATATGCATTGAATTTTGTTAATGTCGGCAAATTATTCGTACATAAAGTAGGTTATATGCGTTAAAAATGCTAAAATATATGTTGTAAACATACAAAAGAGCTTATTTTTATGTATTGTTTGTGCCTCATTAATACAATAGGAAATATAAATGTATATGATTGAATAGGAAAGGGAAATATATTTATTAATTATAAAAATCAAACGGAGTTTCTACTACTACTACAACCAATACCACTATTACTACTGCTACTATTACTTCTACAACCATTACTACTATTCTCTCTATCTCAGCTCGGACTCAGTTCCAGAGTCGGTCAACTCCATCTCTGGCAGTGACTCCTTCATTTGTAGTGAATATATATAAATATATATATATATTATATATATATATATATAATATATATATATATATATATATACTATATATATATATATAATATATATATATATAAAATATATATATATATATAATATATATATTAATATATAGTATATTATATATATATATATATAATATAATATATATATATATATATATTTATATAAATATATATATATATATATATATATATATATATATATATATATATTATATATATATATTTATATATATATATATATATATAATATATATATAATATATATAATATAAATATCATATATTATATATATATAATATATAATAATATATATATAATATATAATATAATATATATATAATATATATTATATATATATATATATATATATACATACATATATATATATACATATTATATATATATATATATATTATAATATATATATTAATATAGATATATATAATATATATATATATTAATTATATATATTTATTATCATATGGATACTTTTTTAATTACCTTTCAAAAATCATCGTATCATTTACAGCAAAGTCGACTGATTTTTTTTTTGTACTTTCCTGGTACTGTTTTTAGAGCTTAAATTACAATTGCAATAATGGTAAAATTATTGCCCATTAATCATTATTTACCAATTTTACTAGTAGAGACTTACAATTTAATAAGCAGAAAAGTAGCATATAATAATAATAATAAATAATAATAATAATTAATAATAATAATAATAATAATAATAAAAATTAATAATAATAATCAATAATAAAAATAATAATTAATAAATAATAATAATAATAATAATAATAATAATAATAATAATAATAATAATAGTAAAAGTAAATTCGTTGTTCAAAGGCAGTGTTTTAGTTAAATTTATTTATAGAAATTTAAAAACTTTGAAATATTTTTTAGTTAACGTTGAATGAATAATATAAATGTAAGTGATTAATTGTTAATTTTAATTAAAAAGGATGGAAATTTAGTAAAAACGTAAGATATTTTTAATAAATTATATTCTATGCTCATAAAAAAGTACTTATTTTGCTGCGTTTATACTTAATACATGTCAAAAATATGGCGTAAAGCAGTAAAAAGATATGTAAAGCAGTAAGTCAATAAAGCAAGATATGGAATGGCAAGGGGTATAGCTGAATGTATAGATGCTTGCGCAACTGCCATACTGCTTTAGGGTCCGTGAAGTACATAATTTTAAAAAAATTTCTTAAAATTTTAGTAAAAACAAAATGTTTAATGAACTTTTAAACAAAATAAATAAAAGTTTATAAATAAAAACTTTTAAAATAAAAAACTTTAAACTAAATATTAAATATGTGTGTGATTGTGTATGTGTGTGTGCTAACAAATATGAGTTACTTATAGAAATGAAAACATCACCATGTGACGTTAATGCCTTTGTATAAAGAGATGATAAAATATTTAGATTATCAGGTATGACAATATGCCGAGAAAGAGAGAGAGAGATGCCGTAATTAATAAGTTGCACGATGCATGATGGTATGTTAAGCTATTTTACGTTAGACAATGTTAAACTGATGTATTTAGTACGGTTAAGTAATGGTAGGTAAGGTTAGGTTGAACAGCGAATACTTAGACAACGACATATAAATGTACAGGGTTTCATATTGTTTGTGTATCATCTGGTTGCCTTTGTGATCGTCCAGGATAAAATCACTTAAGTTTGCTGTGCCATGTATGAAATATATATATATATATTTTATATATATATATTATATATATATATATATATATATATATATATATATATATATATATATTATAATATATACAATAATATAATATATATATATATAGTATATATATATTATATATGTGTGGTTTTGTGTATTTTTGTGTGTTGTGCGTGACACGTTCATCCACTATATTATAATATTTTACGTCATTATTTCACTTATATATATATATATATATAGATATAATATATATATATATATATATATATTTATATAATATATATATATATATATATATATATATATATATAGTTGTAGTAGATAGGTATAAATATAAGGATATCTATAATAGTATATATAGGGTATAAGAAGTAGATGGATACGTGATATGATATATATATATTAATATAGATATTATATATCATACATATATATAGTGATATATAGTAAGATATATATATACTATAGTATATTAAATAGATATATATATATAGATATATATATAAGTTAGTATATAGTATATATAATAGTAATAATAAGAGTAAATAATATTATATATAATTGAAATAAATCATTATAAGCATTATAAAGTGATGTATTATATGAGACATCTTTCAAAAGGTATGACCATTTACACGCGAACCATAAAAATAATATATAATATATATATATAATATATATAATATATATATAAATATATATAAAGATTAATATATAATATAATAAATATATTATATATATATTATATATATATATATTGCAATCTCCAACTGAAGAAAAGGAAAATCTCTTCTGCCTCCTTTTTTCTTCTAATTCTACCCTTGGATGATTCTGGAATTCCTCTTCCTCCTCCTTCTCTTCTCAGGTGTCTATGCCTTTGCCTGGTGAATAGCATTTGATCGGTGATGGCTCCTAGAAATCTAATGGAACGTAAGGAAGGCGGGGCGGACCCGGATGGCATTCCTCCCCGTGCTTTCACGGGAAAGTGTGCTCCGTCTAGCCCCCACCCCTCGTCAACAATAATTCTCTATGTCTCAATACTAACACTTTCCACTCAGTGTTGGAAGCACCGCACAATGTCCAACCCGTTCGAAAAACGGAAGCCCGCTAGATCCTTCTAACTCTCGCCCCTTATAGACTCTCACTTTATTCTATCAAGATCTTTGAAACCTTCTCACTCTCTTTCTTAGATCAATCTGGAATCTCCATTCAGCTTCTTTCCGAATCGGACAGTACCGGCTTTCGGCGCTCGAGGTTCTACTGGCGATATACTTTCCTATCTTACTATTTATGGTGTTCCGCCCTTAGGAACTATGGGAGACTTGCTATGGTGGCGCTTGACATATCCAAATCACTTTGACCAGGGTATGGCACGCAGTCACTGCTCTCCAAGCTCCCTTCTTTTTGGGTTCCTCCTTTCTCTCTGACTTACTTATGGACATAGTTTTCTCGTTCAAATCGCTCAATCATCGGCTGGTTGATATGAGGAGGCGGACATTCTTCTTCGTTTTCTGTCCCAAATATAGGTTGTCCTCAGGCGTTCTGTCCTTTCCCTACTTCTATTCTTAGCTATTTGCAATAAAATGGTGCTACTCACCGGGACCACATCTACTCTATTACTCGTATGCGATGAACTCGACCCATTATTTATACTTCAAAGCAATTCAAAATGTAACTGCCTCCATTCTTTTACTTCTAGTAATCTTAGCCTGTTCTCTTGTGTATAATCTTTCCCGATTCTGTTCTCGCCAAGAATCTGAGTATAGAATTTTACGCGGAAAAAACAATATTGGGTCATCTTTCAACCTTGTGTGAAATTTATTCTTTTAAAAAACTCCATACTTCTAACCAAAATCTCACCTCTCTAAAACGACCCATAACAACATTTTCTACGGTGAGTCTTACGGCGGTTCTCATCGACTCTCTTGTTGGACAATATAAAACATCACATTGGCTCTTTAACTATTAATCATAAAAAAATGTCTTGGAAACCTCAACATCACAACGGTTGCTACGCGCGGCCTTCAAGAAACTGGGTAAGAATTTTTTGGAGATTTACGACTCGCCGAGTACTTTTTTCCTCTATACTCATATCTCCAAGACTTATACAAGTGGCCTCATCTACCCATTTTATGGAGTATACTGTCTCTCAATATACTAGAAGGGTGGCAGAGAGAGGGCTCTGTGTTTCACCGGTTTGACTTAAGGATGCGAGTCTAAGCCAAAAGACTTATAAACTGTCCCGTACTTCCACATCACTTATACATCTATACTTCGGCGCTGATGTGTAGGTAGCTTGGTATCGTCTTACGTTATATTTCACACGCAGCGCAGGAATGGTCTCAGAGAGAATCTATTGTATAAACTAGCAATATAACACCACCACATTATACGACACACCATGCGATAGACACAAGGTAGGTGCACATAGTGAGTATGCGAATGATTGTGTAGAGATAATTGGTAACTCCAGGATATTATGATTCGCTAGCAATGCTTTTTATTACCTGCAAACCTAACATGAATTCTTTGTGGAATTCTTTTACCATATTCTTTTTCCTTGTGATATCCTTGAATATTCTAAAACACCTGTTAATCACCCTCACATTCAAAAGCTTTAAATTTTTTAAACCGCTTTTGGTTCATCATACTTGAAGTATCTCCTCTTCTCTCCCTGTCTGTCTGTCTAGCGTCTGTGCTCATCTGCGTACTTTGCGTTAGTTGGTGATCTGTCCTGTCTGTCTGTCTGTCGTGCTCCTGATACGAGTTGATCTGTTGTAACACACCCCCTTGAATGTAGCGGCTCCGCCGCTCATGAGTGTGTGTACCTGTGGTGACCAACTGTGTAGAAGTTATTCCGTTCTATGTTACCGTTTGATTACTATACGTATCTGTTCATCTATATATATGATCTATATATATATATATGTATCCGTTCTGTCTCCGTCTGTCCGATCGTCATTCAGACTCATTCTATATATAATATAATATAATATAATTACTATGTTACTAATACTAGTCTACGTACTACGATCCACCGTTCTCACTGATCTATATTAATATATTTGTCATAAATGGAACGACAAATTTAATGCTAATCCATATAAGCAAAACAAGGCCGCTTCGGAATCACCAGATACGTGAGTCCTATCGAGTCACTAGATACGTTACTCGAGACACTCAGGTACCGTCACTCTCACGATATCACCCGCTCTGGATCCGATGCTGCACTCTGGTGCTACGGATGCTCGTCCGTAACGCCGTCGTTTCACTTGCATCACTGAGTTGGTTCAATACCGAGACTCTCTCAAATACCTGAGAGATTTCTCTTTGTTTTTTCCGCTTCACCAATCACCTGTCCTCAAACTTTGTCAGTCGCTTTCCGCTAATGAAAATGTTATTTTTATTTGGATAATAAAATATATTAAATACATACATTATATCTTAAATAACTAGTGGAGGAGATGGCTGAACGATATAATATATATATAATATATATATATATATAATATATATAGTGATCCGTACCCGTCCGTTCACGTCACTATTCAGTCTGTGACCGTCTCACTATGTCATGCTCTGTTCATGTTATGTATTACTTAGTCTTGACTGTCTGTCTGTATATACTATGTCTTAAGTCTATTGTATATTATACTATGTCTAGTATCATATATATCATAACTTGAGTTTTCACGGTGTATCGGAATGTGGTCACTCGTAGCCTGTGTCTGGATCTGTCTGTCCTTGTTGTGCCGCTATCTATCTGTCTATCGGTAGTTAAGCCCTCTGCGTGTTCACGTTCCCAAGTAGACACGCAAGCAGCTCTTATGGAGAGGCTCCAAAGCGTTGAAAGACATCTCCATAGTCATTGAGCTTAATCGGCCCGGTGTTGGAGGCCGAATTCCCAGAATTGGAAACGTGGAATAGTCAAAGCCCTTGGCGATGTGCCGCCGTCATTGACGTGCAGTGCTACCCCGATGGAAGGTAACAACCAAACTTCTCCTGGTTGGCACCACGCGAGCTTCCCGGCCCTAGATCTGAGTACGCCAACATGACGAGATCGATCGAGACATCGAACAGCGGCTGGGCACAGAACAGTGAAGGTGCAACGGGAGGTGCGGTGCGGTGCGGTGCGGTGCAGCTTAGCGGTGCGGTGCGGTGCAGTGCGGTGCGGTGCGTGGAGACTGCGAGGATGAGCCCTAACCGTCGCCGACCTCGGAAAGCGCTTCACCGTAACCGAAAAACACTAATTTAACGCCGCAAGCGTTATAAACGCGCAAAACATTCGTCTAGTGTCAAAAGCACTAAAAAAGTACTAACATTGGCACTAGGCGAACATTCGGCATTAGACGAATGTTCGCCTTCCGCCGAAGGAGCATGTAATGCGATTGGTTGAAAGATAATAAATTCTGTGTCAAAACTTACTCTTCAAACTGATAAACAAATCCTTTGGCCAGGCCCCCGTGACAATCCAAATCAACTAACACCTTTTAGATTCTCAAACCTGTATTGTAACAGTATCCAGGCCTCCTGTTGAATGATGCTATCGGCCTGTACAATATTGCAAGCTGCAACTCTATATCTTAAAGATCTCACCAACTTACCACTATTTGAAGACCCCTTCAAGGGAAACAACGTTTACCGAGTTCGTTACCTTATATGACAACTGTTCGAGTCAATATTATTTCTTCATCCAATGAACGTGACCTGATTTAATGATCAATGTTCCCCTTGACGATCGAAAACTAATGATCTTTAAGACTTAAATTATTTACTACATAAAAAATTCAAACAAATAAGGAAAGTTAAAAATACGTTTGGAAAACACTCAAAGATAACTACGAATAATTTTAGAAAATTTTTTGTTAATAAAAAAAAAATAAAATAAAAGCGTGCTGTACTTACAAGACTAGGTTTTATAAATTCACGAACATGTAGTTAGATGTCCTTGGATATCTACATATAAGCGGATAGAATATATAAAGAAAAACAACACCAAATACCAATTAAAGCATAAATAAATTCCTGCATATAAAAATGTACTGTTCTTACAAAACTCGATTTTATAAATTGGCGAACATATCGTTAGTTCCGAGCAAACAACTAGAAATGTGCACACAAAAGACATAGAATCACAGAACTCTACCAATGCTATATTTTATACTGTTAATCAATTAAAGAAATATAAAATACATTTATCTTTAAATTTATTATAAGATCCTTGAACCAATTATGTATCGTATTAAAATATACATCAGATATTTTCCTGCGCAGATGATGGAATAAATAAGTAATTTTATGCTGCATAATATTTCACTCGTCGTTTACAGTAGGAAATACAAAAATCTCTACTGTGAAAGATTAAATGATTTATGCATTTACATCACAGTTACTAGAGAACACACCATATCTCCAACATACACCAAGGTGCTGCAAAAAATTCACTACAATAGTCAGCCTCGACATATTAAACACAGCCATGTCACGTAGAATGAGAAAAAATATTGCCATTCGAGAAATAAAACAAATCTTTAATATAAATAACAAATTTTTTGTGATCTTGCCATTTGAAAGAATATATAAAATAAATAACGGATCCAAACTGCTAACATGATAACAAGCCATATGCACAAAAAATAAGAGCTGAAACAATCCAAGATTAATGTCAGTAATATAAGAGCTTACCTGCCATACTCTTTATACTAGCAAACAACTCGACATAATTCTTCTCTTTTACACCTCTGCAAAAATCTATAGTGTTTGCAGACGCATACTTTGAGATCACCACTGTCATTACAATATTCCACAAAATATAACACAAAATTAATTTGCGAAAACATCTTCTTAAAAGACCCTTTATCTTTATACACAATACTAATTAAGCAAAAACTTTCACAACTTTGAATCTATCAACAATCTTTATACTTTTAAACATATAATACCATTTACTCTTGTAAATAAAAAAAATTAACATATATCACCTACTTGTACACGAAATCTCTACAGAATCCACTATACAAAATAAAATTGAATCGGAATATAACGGGTGGCGTCAACGGGCTTATCCAAATCTAACACTTACTCATAAATCTCAGCTATGGGCAACAAAAAAGCCAAAAATGAGATACAGACAATATTTCATGACATTTACTATTCTTACATATTTAACCCAGTAGCTTAGCTCCTACGCTTTATTAACCAATCATAAACCTTTAAAATCTCATAATTATCAATGCATGTATATCATCTTTATTAATTAATTTCATGAAGATAACACATTATTACCAAAATATTTCAGTAACGTGTACGCTAAGATATGTATCCTCTTTGTCTTAAATTACACACCTCTCTCTAGAAATATCCAATTTTTTCTTTGAATTACAACAAAAAAATATGAACAGTACTAACAACATTGAAGATCATTGCACTTCCCACTCTCATAAAACTCAATCATCTCTTACTTCATCATTCTAATCTTACATCTCTCTCTGTTTCTGATTGATCTGTTTCTCTTATGTTATCGTGTTACTTGTTTTATTACATTTTTTTGTCAATTGATCTCGTATTCAAATGTTTTTTAATTTCTGTTTACATGTTTCTTAGTCTGATCTATGTCTTGTCTGTCCTGTCATGATCTTAGTCTATGTCTGTCTGATCTCACTTAGTCTGAGCCTGTTCTGTCTAGTATTATATATATTATTCTATATATATTGTACTATATTATATATATATATATATTCTCTCATATATTAAACTATTTATATCTCTCTCTCTCTTTCTCATCTCTCTCTCTCTTCATCTCTCTCTCTTCTCTACTCTCTCTCTCTCTCTTCTCTCTTCTCCCCTCTTTTTTTTTTTTTTTTTTCCTTTTTTTTTTTTATCATACTATTCCTATAATACCCACCCGTTAGTCTCTCATTCCTTCTAGAGAATCTCGTCTGCTCATCTCACACGTATACTCACACATTAATAACACATCAATCAATTAATACTAATTAATTAAGATTAAATCAATATAATCAATATCTAAACATTTTAATAAATAGCTTTTTATATATATCATTGTACAATAATATGGCCATAGTAAAATACTCACTCTTAGATTTTCAAAATTAAGGCTCATCATCTAAACAAAAAAAAAATTATCTATGAACTGGCTTACCTTAATATCTACACAAAAAAATAGACAAAATAATTTTTATTAAACTTATGAAATATTGATAGATTGTAGATGAAAGAAAACCATAAAAAAACTAAAAAAATATAGTATATATTTATATATATATGAGTCAATAAGACCATTTCTATAACGTTTTTTCCCATTATTAAATAATCAACAATATAT
>JABUQX010062271.1:0-5000 GCA_015478945.1 Trachelipus rathkii | reverse complement strand
AAAAAAAAAAAAATTTACCTCAAAAAAAAAAAAAAAAAAAAAAAAAAAAGTTCAAACAATCCTTAGAATTTTCGGCTGATTCCAAATATATAATTTTAACTGTAGGACCTGGCCTCGTTCTCTAGCTACAATACTGTGAGCATATAACAAAAAATCTGACATCTATATATATATAAATATTATATATATAATATATATTAATATATATATATCACTAGTGACATGAAATAAATAATAAAAGGAGTTATTGGAAGAAAGGGGAAGAATGTAGAAGGTGAGAGGAGAAAAGCAGTAAAGGAAGTTTGAATCGGAGAAATAAGCATGATAAAGTAGGACTTATTTGAATAACATAGTAGATATACCTATATAGAGATACCTATTAAAGTGATGGAGAGAAGACGAAAAAATATATTCTAGTTAAACTCACAAGTAACAAGTGAATTGAACGGATAATGCAAAAAGGAAAGTAGAGACTGATGAAAGAAATAATGAATTAGTAGTGATAATGAACAGTATAATAAGATATTCGGAAGGATCTGAGAAAGGTAAAGGGGATATTGATAGAGAGAACGATAGGAAGATTGAAGAATAAGAGAAGAATCAAGGTAAAATAGAATAGAGTAAAACGGGGTTAAAGCAATATCTCTAGTTTTACCTTTTAATAAGTCGATGTTTACTTATGGAAGAACTTAGAGTTGAGTGGGGACTACCAGTAGGTAGGTAGAAAAATTATAATTTGCAGAATCGAGAGTAAAGATATAGATAAAAGAGACAAATAATAATAAAAAGATTAAAAGAAAATAAAATAATTAAATAATCAGTATACACAACGGTGCAGAGACTGATCTGATGTAGCAAAGGGTACATAAAGTTTGAATCTCATAGGTCCGGATTACTAGGTATAAATTTATCTAATTAGTAGTTTTCCCTTTCTATAGATATAGCAAAAGAAATAATATAAAAAAAAAAAAAATAAAATATTATAATCAAATGTTACACAGTTGTTACTATTTTTGGTGTTATATCTTCCTTAAAATAATATATAAAATAGATATGAACAGTTCGTTTCCGACTCTGACCCTTAGCAAAAATCGAAGATATCACTCTAATATCAATATTATAATTTATCTCTGTGATTACCAAATATATAGGGTTCCACAAAGTACCCTTCAATGTGGTCCCATTATGGGGAGCCTCAAAGCACTCTCCAGTTAAAGAGAAGTGTAAATAAAACTAAAAACAAAACTGAAACATTAGTGGACAGAAGTGAGCGAGAGATCACTCGCAGAAAAAATAATAATAAGATATTATAAATCCAATAACCTATTCTAAATATTTTTCAAATATTTCGGAGATGGTAGTACACGGAGTTATATTTAAGGTATATACCTAATATTTAATAATTTAATATATATTAATATTATATTAATATAATATAATATATATATATATATTTATTGATATATATATATATATATAATATATAATATATATATATTATTATATTAATATATAATATATATATATATATATATAAATATATATATATTATATATATATATATAATAATTTATATATATATAATATTATATTTATAATATATAATATATATATAAATTATAATATATATATATATATATATAATAATATATATTATATAATAAATATATATATATATTTAATATACTATATAATATTAATATATATATATAATATATAATAAAATATATATATATATATATATATATATATATATATATATATTATTTAATAATATATTTATAATATATATTATATATAATATTATATATATAATGTCGACAGATATTAAATTACATCGTATTCTCTTCAGAAAATACTTTGATCGACCTTTACAATCTCATTAGTTTCAGCTTGTTTCTAACTCGATTTGAGGAACCTATAGTTAAACCCATAATCATCGTAACTCGTGATCAGTGTGAAAAATCTATTATAGATTGCAGTGAGAAATTTACTCAGTTCGTCAATATTATTGCTAGAAAAAATGTATTAATGTAACTTATTCATCTCATCGGTGTTTCTAAATATATGTTTACTTCAGAATTATAGTAAATAATATATATGTTATACTCACAAAAATTATTGTGTTCTAAACCATCTACTTAAAACTTACGTTACGATATATGTATTCATACGAGTATATCAAAGGCTTAGATACGAATACTATTGACACTAGTATACTAACTAGTGTATAATATACTCTATAGCACTTATTTGACGAAGTTAAATAAATGAAATTATTACGCATAATAAATATCAAAGATTATGCAAAATTAAAAATTGAATAATCGTAAAAAATATGGAAATGATATAAATATAGCTATACTATTATAAATATATAACGCTTTTTTAACTAATCTATAATTTAATAAAAATAGCCTCACATAATTCCGTGCTCACAAAGTAATATAACAATTGGCGGAATATCTAAATCTTGTGTAGAATATTATTATATAGTATAAAATGTTAAAAATAGCAAAGAAATTAATAAGTTTATATTTAATATTTTATAAAATATATAATTAAGTTTATTTCATCAAAAATAATAATAACAATTCACCAAAATATTAAGGCAAACTATTACTTTAATTAAATATATAATCAATTTACAAATTATACAATCGAGTCATACAAACTAAAATAATATTAGTGATAAAAAAATAACATAAACGCTAACTTTGAAACCTAGACTTACTTAAAGCTAGTCCGCGATGAAATTCTTAAATTAAGCGTAAACGCACGTCTGACGTTTGCCGAATAAAATAATTAAAACCATTATTTTACAATATAGTTGTGTGCTAGCTAAACTTCAGTATTTAATTAACCCTAGTCACCATATATATATTAACACATATTATAGTATATATATATATATATATATATATATATATTAATATATATATATATATATATTATTTTTATATCATATCATATATATTAAATATATATATATATATATATATATATATATAATATATATAATATATATATTACTATATATATATATATATCATATATATATATATAATATATACTATTAATAGCAAGACTATAAAAATAATTGATGTAAATAAAATTATTGCTTATATCTTTCTCATTAATTGATTTGGTTAGGGATGAGGATATTTTACTGTGTGTAAATTTTGGGCGGTTGAAGTAAATATATATTGTCGAACATTTCTAACACTTT
Organism: Trachelipus rathkii; assembly: GCA_015478945.1. NCBI lineage: Eukaryota > Metazoa > Arthropoda > Malacostraca > Isopoda > Trachelipodidae > Trachelipus > Trachelipus rathkii. The sequence continues at coordinate 1,771 of JABUQX010062271.1, read as the reverse complement.
CATTAATATTGACGTAGATTGTAGAGAGGACAGAAGTGAGAGAGTTATTGAATTTAATGCGTAATAAATTACTATTGTGAGCTCGAACGATTAGTTCGGCCACGATGATAGTATACTATATACATATATTAATTAATAATAATTAATATTATATATATTATATATATATATATATATATTATTAAATATATAAATATATATATTATATTATTATATATAAATATATATATATATATATATTATTAATTAATATATATATATATTTAATATTATATATATATTAATATTAATATATAATAATATTATAATATATAATATAATATTATATATATATACTATATATTATATTAATATAATATAATAATATTATATATAATAAGTAATAGTGAAGTTAAAGTTATGGTTCTGGATAATATGTGCACATGATCTCATCTAGTTATGTAAGTTATGTTAGTAAGTAGTAAGCAGTCATTAGAATGCAAGTGCACTGTAAGTTTAATTAATTATGGATTATGTTATGAGTTGAAATAAAGTGGAACGTGATGATAGCTAAGAGTGATTTTAGGTAAAAGTTTTAGAATTTAGCGACAGTGATGGTATGTATATGCACATAATATATATCACTTGTAGTGAATGCAATTAGGACTAAGTCTTAAGTGTTATCATTAAGTAGTTATCTACATAATAAATATGGATATATGTATGGTCTCCAATAATAGATTTTAGAATCTAATAAGTAACAATAGATTCAGATGGCAATCATTAGGGGATACGTGATTATGAGTGTAGAAAATTGATTAATAAATATGAAGGATAATGTAATACTGATATTAGAAGTGATAGTATGTGATGATGTGAAAAAGGTATAGGTTAATAATTTAATGATAGAGAATTAAATAAGAGATACATACGTTGAGATAAATGATTATTTAGTTCATGTGAAAGGATGAGGTATTGAATAGTTTAAGTATTGATTACGTATTAAGATTAGTAATGTATAGAGGTGATAATAAATATAAAATATATAAGTATATATTATATATATATATTATATATATGAAGTATGCTGGGAATCGAACTACTGCTTGGAAGTTAGATCACGATAAGATTAAATAAGATGAATATGTAGATATCAGTAAAGAATGCCGAAGAAGCGAAATGTGAGTTTATCGCAAAAGGTCGAGAAGTGAAAGGATGTACAAGATAGTGTAGTAGAAAGGTACGAGGATATTTGGGAGGGGGTATGTTGAGTGCCATACTAAAATATTGAACGATATATGAATACTACATATAATGAGATAGGTCGTGTAGCTCATTAAGGTATGTAGACTTTATATGATACTTAGCAATCGAATGTATCTCACCCTAAACAAAAAAAAACTAACCTCCAAACACAAGGCGACGCAGCAGCATAGCGAGCACCCACTACATATCAGCTAAATAGACAACTGAGTCATGAGCTATCTTCGAACCATGCACGTACACTACTAACACTCCCACTTACAAACTACAACTACTATTAATATATCTTTTCAAAGTCGCAATGCTTTAGCACTCATCACCCCTCCCTCCCAAGTCTTGGGATATATAATACTTATTATATATATATATATAAAATATATATATATATATATATATATAATATAGTATAATATAGTAATCATAAATACGTATATAATATATATATATATATTATATAATAATATATAGTTATATAATATATAATATATACTTATATATATAGTGTTGAATCTGCTCCACAATTGTATAT
>JABUQX010062270.1:0-28709 GCA_015478945.1 Trachelipus rathkii | reverse complement strand
GACGCAATTTGGCGAATGGAGAATACGAGTCCTAAAACATCATACGACTACGAGCTCTAATCTTCGAACAGCATACCTCTCCATAGTTGACTTCCGACCGCACTCTAGCTTACATACATGTCGCACGCTTAGATATACGGGGAATCATCCACGCTCCTAACAATCAGCGCGGAGATTGAGGTAGAGCTAGTACATACCAGAGCGCAGATGAGGCTCTGAGTTAGCTATGACTGCGAAGAGCAGAAAGACCAGAATAAGAACGAAGTAACAGAGGAAACTGTACAGTGCAAAGCAACAGAATTATACTAGGAAGATCGGATCTGGGCAAGACTGAGATGGTTGGGACCATCTGAAGGAGCAAGTTGATAGAATGCCCCGAAAAAAGATGGACATGGACACACGTGAGGAGGACATGGTAGACCGAATAAAAAGATGGACCGAATCGCGTGAGGATCTTTAACAGACTGCAGCTGCAGACAATGAGAGAAGTGCGTCCAGAGCAAAGATGTTGGAGGAAGACCCTCGCGCAACTGACAGGATGAAAATTGGAGTGGAGGGCGACAAAGTAAGTAAGTACAGTATATATAAATATATATATATATAATATATATCTATATAGATATATATTATATTATTAATATAATATTATATTATATAATATAATAATATATATATATAAATATTTATAATCATATATATATAGTTTTATATTATATTACCACCTAGCCTCTAATCTCTCGAGGTAATTGTCAGGGAGATCTTGTATGCCGTCTTCGACCACAGTGCAGGTGCAGGGAAATACGCCCGCATAGCGCAAGCCTTCTCCGCGCGACGTAGTCGGATATTCCGCGATCACCACATGGCTTCACACAGTTAACGACCGTGGCGTAACTCCATTCCTCTCTCTACGTTCGCATCCTCCGATGCACTCAGCCCTCGCTTTCCTCAACTCTCCGAGAAAGCATGAGGAATATGATATTTGTTTGTGTACCACTAGACTGTCAGTAATTACGTATCGTGTTGGCTATGTCTCGAGTGAATTAGATATGGGGGTAATGAGCACTTAGTGTCACTACTCTCAGTTCTATGGCCACGTACTCTGCAATACGTTCACCAATATTGCAAGAAAAATCTGTACAATACTAACACAAATTTTCTTGGATGTTCCGCTTCCGTGCTCCCCGAACCAGAACTCGATCCTACTGAGAGGAATCCTGTTCTTAAGGTTAGAGCAAAAAGCCAGCCTATTTAACCCACATGACAGCCAAACGTGCTAAACTCATATATATACGTATTGCATGCTGACTATAGTCTATAACTATATCATCCACACCGCACAAAATATATATATATGTTACTAGTATGAATAACTTATATACCTATCATACCGACGAGACATAATCATTTTCAATACTTGAAACTACCTATCTATTATATTACGTAATCATATTAATATTATTCTATCACGTTACTTTATATATATATTAGTATATATTATATATAACTATATATTGACGAAAATTTTCAAAGGCGATATAGTCCTCCCAAATTTAGTCTTTAGGAATAAACACAGGGATTCACCAAAGAAGAAAGTCCGGAAAGAATACACTTTTCCTAATTCAATCCCAACAAATATAAGATCCCGTGAGAATTTGGAATATCCTAAATGATCCTTTCTGCATGAAGCAGGAAATGTAACAACAAACCATTATAAAACAGCAGAATCCATAGTCTGCTCCTAGTGATCATTTTCTTCTTCTCTTTAGTAAACACGAAATTCCGTAATAACTAAGGTTGTATTAGATCATTTCACGGTCCAAGCTCTTTAATGACCACTTTCGTGCCTGTGTAATAATATTCTATATTGAATATGACTAAAACGAGAAGTCCGACCCATTTAGTAAACTAAAATGATATTATCATAAGAATCAGATCTTTAATTAATTCGGTACTCTTATAAAGCACACTCATCCCTAGATACTTACAACCTCACCTCACTATCCATAGAACCGTTTTACGCAAACCCAAAGCATAGTGTCAGCCACAAAGCTCCTCACTGGTTCGAACGTTTATAGGAGCGAAAAACCACTATGCTCACTCTGGGAGTTCGTATCCTGTGTGATTTTAGATTTATATACCTCACCTAACCATAATATAATATAGTCAGTCAGCTAGTAATTTAGTGCCAGGCTGAGAGCTCATGCGCCATTCTACATCTACACATTATGCATCAGAACTCAGATTAAATCACTCGTATAGAGCTTCCTCTGATAACCTACTACTCCCTCATGAGTAGTCATTCTATTATATGACTTCTATCTCTCCTGTTATTCAATGCCTATGCATGTATAGCGCAATCAGCCAACAGTTGCGCATTACATTGCCGCTCTGGAACATTAACTATTTCTTCATCACCATTTACACACTGCACCCGAGAGCTTATTCATATTACACTCCAGGATATAGATACGACTATTCCCTTCAGACCACAACTCATCTCGTCATCACAAAACTCCTTCATCGTACACCAACCAAAATATTATCTCAAGTCACCCACTGGTAGCAGGATGAGTCGAATCGAGCCTACGTTATCGATCACCGCACGAGTGTAGGCCTTTTTAGTATTATGCGGTACAGAACGTGACTCCACCTCGTCCAGAAAAGCCTTAAGTAACCGAGAAGGCCCAACAACAACGCCGCAGTTTAGTTGTAAACTTTTCTCTTCTACCCCCGTATTATTACAGTCAAAGATTCTTAAGTGAAACAATCACACTTCTAGCGTGATGTCACCGTAATTCACTTCCCCGCTATCTTCAGGTTCTAGTACGACCAAATGTTACTCGTCAATGTCGATAGCCGTGTGACCCCCATCCTAACATTTGCTAATAAGCAACATGCGCCATAAGACACAATCTATCCCCTTATCAACATACTGTCTAAGGCTCGAAACCTGCCTCCAATCGGTTACTCCCGATAGCGTTCCAGGCTCCACACCTATATACCCGCATCGATCTACCAATGGTGCGCACAATCTGCTCGGTAGATTTGACGAGGACATCCAGAGTTTCTGAACCTACTTCCTATTCCCCACGTGATATGTTTTCATCACCATTCGTGAATGCAGTGGACAGCCGCTACGTCCCCTTATCCCCTACTTATATGACAGCGTAAGATCCCATTAGTCAGTGATATTGCCATTATGGCCATGTCATCATCTACACTTGCGCGCCTCTATCTAACTCTTCTTATGAAAACTCTGCTGAGGATCGTTCGACGATCCACCGAGATCGTTGCCTAAACCTAGCACAATCTTACGTGCCCTTAAATCTCGCCTAGTAACCCGATTACCTACCTGCACCCTCCGATTAGTCTATAATAACCCAAACAAATCACAAGTCGAAGAGATCTTACCTAGCTCCCTAATTAGAGTATTAATCGACAACCCCAATCAGTTCCGTTATCAATCTCTCCTTACTTCAACCCCCACGATTATTCGTATCAATCTTTCTCTCCCCAGAAATACTCACACTTCAGGACGGGAGCTCAGAAGCTACGCCTGGCCTATCACTATCTCTCTCTACATCCACTTCGATAGCTCAGGTGATTATACGCCCAGTTGTGAAGACAAGAAATTTACTATCTGTGGAACCTGTCTTATCATGATATCATTCTCTTGATAAGAAGATGAGTAGCTCTGACCGCCCATCGCGCCCCGCTTAAAGCGCGCTCTCTGCCCCACGCGCTCAGACGTCGTAATGAGCCCCTATTAACTGCCTAACCCACAAAGTTAGCCAGAACCATACTTCATCCATGGCGTATACTATCCTGCATCCTCTGCCCGGTCGTACCTACAATCCTAGAGCGCTCACCCTACACTCGTTCATAAATTAATGAACACATGGAATCCTTCTGTCCTCTCTGCGGCGCTCTCCTTTGCACGATGTCACCTGGGAGTTTCATGTCATACACTTCTGAAACATTTGTCATTACTACGTTTTCGTCTTAGAATGATCCAACATTCACTGTAGTCATTCAGCCGCCCATAGTGGCTGTTGAAAGCAAAATACCACATTATGAACTTGTAAAAAGTACATTAAAATTGAAGCACTTTGGCAATACTTTGTAATAATAACCCCAACAATTTGACAATGATACAAAAAAAAGCAACTACAAAAGGAGAAATAATACAATCCAAGATTGTCGGAACTGGATGGTTACGAAAACCTCATTCGAAGATTTGAGATAATATTTCCACCTACGATATGCATTATAAACCATAATCTATATATGCGACCCAACGGAATTTATAATGAATTTGTGGAAGAACATTTGAATGAGTGATTTTCATTTTGCATCTAGTAAGTAGTTCACTAGGCAAAACTATCGTTCCCCATAGTGTCCTAGGGCATTCATAATAGTGTAAAGCGAGGATGTTACAAGGTTGCTGGTCATTATCGCAAAGCAGATATCAAAGATCCCCCTTTGTGCCGAGTTTCTTTACATCAGATAATATGTCCGAACGAATAATATGCTGGCCATTGTTTAATTACACTATACATACAAAGGTTTTGAAAAGTGAGCAGCACAAAGCAACACGCAATGGTTTGCAACATTCATATCTTTCTTTGTTCCAATCCGCTTTTTATATGTATCCGAATTCTCACTCGGCGTATCACCGACATCATTACGGTCAAATGCGGTAACTTGGCTTCTTACCCCAATGGACTAGAACACACGGTGGCTCTGCATCCAATTTTCCAGAAGAATTAAACTATGGGCCTACTCAATTCTTTGTAGCAGAAACCTCCGACCACAACGAGGATCTACTGATACCCCGCACATGCCCATAGCCGAGCATTAATGCGTGCGAGTGATCGCCAAACTACATCTCGTCTCCCTCACGACACAAAAGATTTTATAAGCTGACCGCACGGCGACAAAAAAAATAGGAACTACTCCGGAAGAAGAACGGCGTTTTTTACTCGGGATAGACCTTATAAAGTGTATAACACATCTAGAAGATCACCAACTTGACTGTAATGAAAAGAATCATTTATTACGACGCACGAGATACGTAGAACGATACGTTCTTCTGGCTCATCAGGGCCTAAGGACTTGCAGCGTTCCTCCTCCCTCATTGCGAAAAACCAACCCACTGTTATATCTTGGCACAAAATACAAAACCACTTTGTGAGTAACACACCTGTAGACTTGATTGATAGAGAGAACGTCAAGAGCTTCAACTTAGGAACAACCTTAAGATAGCAAGGAAGGTAGTGTTAGGATGCCAAATGGAATAAAGATACCCAATTAGGAGAAAAAAGTTACCAGTCATGCATCTACAATTTTCGCTCATTGAACATACGAGAACTTCGCTAACGATCTGTGTGCTCAGTGGAGCTTAGAGAAAGGACGATGAGGAGAACAATAAACAAGACTTTTAGCAAGTCCATGCGTACATATAAAAATTACTGGCTGAGAGGTGTAGTCATCTGCCTAAATATGCAATCAAGCGACACACAAACCAACTCACAGTGGCTAGGCTTTCTTGACCGAATTCGTAAGTAAATCCTTTCAATGACACCATAGTACTGGATCATTGGGCGAGTTAGACACTAACAATATTATTTACTTTAATCGTCGACCTAGCACGAAATATACACAGCAGGAATGGATAAGAATACACAGCACTGTTCACCCATAGTCAAGCGAAGCATCCTACAGAACATGTAATTAGCGTTATTTGGACCTCACTAGAAGCAATTTCTCTCCGATTGTTGGATAGACATTCTCACAATGAGAATGAGGCAGTCCACCCTCCAACAGAGGAGTCATATCTGTGCATAGAACATTGAGACACTGGCACGCTGCGCAAAGCGCCACCGCTGTCAGTAAATCTGGGCTTTCCGCACGTCCGTCTTCTTGAGAAAAACCGTCTGCTTGCAGACATCATTCAAAAACTCTGTTTAAGCAAAGCTACAAAGACGACAACCACGTCACCATATGATCGATAACGGAGACAGCCTATTACTGCGACACTACAATCGCCTCAAGAAATTGCTGTGAACACATGGAAACATCCGCTCCGAGATGTTGTTTCTTCCACATCAGCTATCGCGGGTGTTTTGAGAGAAAACCCCCAGTTATCACGACTCCCATCTCGCGTACACCTCTCAGGCTCTCATAGACAATTTGATGGAGCAAGATCAACAAGCTACATACTCACACAATCTATGCGAAATCGCACGATGAAATTTCTATCGACGACTCTCATCGCGTACCTTGGAAGGGCATATCAACTCAGGCAAGCAAGACCTTAATAACACCAAGATACGAACATCTACTAGCCCGCAGAACGTTAACGTAGCCTTCGAACACCATCTGATAAGAGAACATAAAATCGAGGAAGTAACCACTACCAGTGGAGAGTGAGTATTCAATTACAATACAGTCAAAAGACACTCAGCGATGAGCAGGACCATCGGTAGCATTGGTGCCAAGACTTGCTAAAACAGAATCATGTCCTACTCCCCGCGACCACTCAAACGCATCCCACACTCGCGACTTCGCCACTTATCATACAGTTCTACCACTCGTACCTAACCATCACCATCCCCGTTCTAACTTTGCACGCGTCACAACAGATCGGAGGCCTCGTACTATACACCCAGTAGAATACATCTACCGCTCAGCCAGCTCTTACACGACATATCACGCCGCACTAGCGCATGTATCCTCGACCCCCGTCCTATCTCTCGCGAAGGAATCTTTCATAACTTTCATGCAGACAGTAAAGAACGCCCTAACAACACGAGGTGTCTAGTATGAGGCATGAGAAAGAGATACAGTCTATCATTAAGCACAAGCGGCAACAACATCCCATTCCATATCTGTTGCATCTACACCTAAATACCTCCCGTATATCTGCATATACGAAGTTCTATGATCGTTCTCCTCCGACGATGCAGTACCCAGATACTCGATCGTAAAAATCACAAGGCCCTGAAACGTAAACTAGAGATTAGGACTACCAAGAAGACAATCTTTAGAAACGCTTGAAGGAACATAAGTCGAGTGTGACGGGACACGTCTATTGTAGAAAAGACTGACGGAACGGAATAAGCACGCGTAAGAAAGTGACACTAACGATCAAAATAAGAACCCAATTCACACCTACCGCGATATATCGGGATTAAGAACACAACAAGGGACACATTCACAAGACGGAGTCGATAATATGGATAGCAGCGCAGAAAGACTCACAAGCCAAAGATGAGTGATTCACACAACCCAATGTAACAGACAACATAAACGAGACTCGTCACCCTGGATCGATTTTACAGATTTACCGTACTATTCGAAAAACAACTAGACGCCAACTCATACATGTACTACTATAGCCCATCCGAGTAGGGTCTGGAAGACGAAAGTGAAGCATAAACTGGGACACACTGGAAAGACAAAAACGGTGTCATGTAGAAGTGAATTTGCCTTTGTCCCTTGTCAGAAATTGCATTAGTACCAAAATGGATGTGACCAGAAAAATATAACAAATGACAAGAAACTGTAAAGCCTGATAGTAGCAAGGGGGATTCCCGGAAGAAGTAAAATCTCATGGAGCTAGCTCCAACATGTTCTAACGATAACACTGAAATTGGTACAAGCCATCATAAACTAAAAAGAACTGGAAATTCTAATAGCAATAGTTATGTGAGGCAGCTATCTGCAAGGGAACACCAATTAAATAGGAAAGTTACTATAAACCAACCAAGAGAGGCTCATAACAAGAGAAAGTATGGAAATTGATAGACGGCGGATATACCGTCTCAGAGATGCAAGCCAAAGTGATGTATCGAAGAGGTGCCTATAACTCGGATCTACAACGGAATTTAAAAGTTTATATGAGTCCGCGCTTAGTTTATTAGAAAGACGATACAAACAACTGATAGGTATTATGTGCCCATGTATGATTTTCTTCGAGCGCGATGAAGTTTTTATACAGCAAACATCGTGAGAACGACAATGTTGAAAACTAGGCGAGTGAGATCAAGAATTTAAGTAAATTGCCTGGAACGTCAAACAATCGCCATATGAATTATATGTTTGACCAAAAAATACATTGAGAAACATAAATACCTTCCAGCACTGAAGAAAAATATGAGTATTAAGTCATAAGAAAACCTAGAATCCTCGATCGGTCATAGGCCAATTGAATTGCGATTGCACAATACAAGACTGATGTGGCATTTCGAACTGTGTGCCAGGTCAACTAGAAAGTAAGCACACGTAGAATATCATGCTACCATTGATATGAGAAAAGCTAGAAGCTCGGTACGGAATTAAAAAGATAATGATACACAAGTGAAAGTAGATGAAATACGGGAGAACTAAAAATGAGGTACTCTCAGATGCTTCGCCTGGAAATAGAGCTCGTACGGAAAATTCTCAATGAATCACTCTTCAATAGCCTAGCACATAAACTATGGAAAAGGACATTAAAATGTCCAATGCTGATGAAAAATCAAAGTCCAGCCACCGAGGTGCATCGACTCCACCAGTGAAGCGAACACAGCGCTCTACAGAGCCACTGTCTAGCAGGCGAAGCCTCATTTTGAGAAACTAGTTCGCCAAGAGAGATGACTTAGATATGACAGCAATAACGCGATATAACGGCATTAGCACCGAACTTAGTCGATAATTGGACAAGCTAGTCCTAAAGGCAATACTATCTAACCAGTAAAACCCAGTACTGAGAATAGATAATTGCCAGATTAAACAACATGAATGGGACAAAACAGAATACACAAATTAAATGATTAAGGAAGCGAACAGATCCGGATATCTTTACTCGCGATGGAGTAAAAAAGAATGTCATCCAAAAGTAATATATGTCAGAAATGCAAGACAGACACGAAAGAATTGGGAAAAGAGAGAAAAAGTGTGATGGACTAGTTTTCAGGCGATTACTTAGCTTCACCAATCTCTAAGTATCTTTAGGAAAATAAAAAAGGACTCAACAAGAGAACCGTCTGGTGAAAATATTCTTAATAATAGATCGATTATATATTGGATACAAAGATAGTGAGAACCAGTTATTTGCACAACGTCTAACCACGTACTAGACTACCTTTCATATTCTGCCTTACAGGAATGATAGCTAGGAAATATTATTTGGCATCTTCCGTGTTGGGAATGTTTTATTATCATTGAATAAATGTGAACAATGAATGTAACGATATTCTTTTGTATTTCAAAAAGATTAAACGTATTAACATTTTATCAACCATCTTTCATAACTTAGTAGAGCTCCAACAAACTAGGCGTGACGGATGGATAACCCTACCTAAAACAAAAAATACCCAACCTAAAAGCCTTAAGAGCGAATTATGGTAGGAGACTTCACCACAGGATTATAAATAAAACTGAAAGCAAGGATGAAGAAATAGAAATGGCTACAATACACAGTTAAATTTTCAATACGTAGATAGTAGATCGATAAAACTACGCAAATCACTACACACAATTTTCAGCATATAAAATCTAATTATTTTATAGAATAGCAAAGGAATGTATAATAATTCTATTATCATTATTTGAAATGATCACAAAATTATATTATAGTATATATTATCATATATATATATACGATATCAATATTATATATATCACCGATAAGTTATATATATCATATATAGAGGATTGGCGAGTCGGAGAAAGAACATAGCTCGACTCCCGACCTGACTCCAGATGTCGATTTTACCAACAACGACTCCGACCTCCCGCTCCCAGAGTCGATTTTTAGAAAACAACAGTACTCCCGGACTCCCAATGAAAAATGGAACGTGAATTTTTCCCAAATTATGAACTTTTATTTTCATCGATAGTTTAAATAAAACTTGGAAAAAAACGTGTTTATTGGTATTAAAGGTAATAATTTCTAAAATTATTAAAAATAAAATTACACTTTTTAACAAAATAGCACTTTATATTACGAGTAGGCCTAGTACGCACACTAAATTGTTACAAAAAAATATTACCAATATTATAATTAACTGAGGATGTTAATAAACTAATATAATTAATATAATAATATAATATAATAAAATATAATAAAAAATATTTATTATATTAATTTATGTATATTCACATTATTATTTATTATTAATCTAATTTTTTATAATCAATACATAATAATACATTAATAATAACTTATTATTATTATTATTTATTACTTATTATTATTATTATTGATTAGTTATAATTAAAGTTATGTCATTGTAATTTCATTCATGCTGACCCCCTGTACTATCAAATATATATATATTATATATATTACTATATAGGATATATAGTATATATATATTATATTTACTATATATATAGTATAATATATATATATATTATTTATATATAGGTGCAATCAAGTTTAAACCACAATATTCAATCATATCCTCAAAAATTATACAACAGGCTACGGAAAAGGCATACATTGCTGTATGCTGGTCCAATTTTGGTGGCGGAAATGTCAAAAAAAAAAAAAAAATATGTATCTCAAAAACTACAATAGCTACAGCGAAAAGAGAAACATTTTGAATCCTGGTAAAACTTTAGATTGGAAAGATGTAAAAAAATTAAAAAGTAAAAAAAATATTTGTTATTCAATACAAAATATGATTAGGAGCCTATTTAGAGACCTTTTATTGTGTACTCGTTAAAAATAAATAGACTTTCTATAAATTTTGCTTTTTTAACTAAAGAATCACCCCAGAGGGTATACCGCACCGGGAATGACAGGAGTCAGGGCTCTCTCGGCCTTCCGGAATACGACAGGGTAGGACTATTTCCCCCCCTCGGGAGGGTCTCCGGAACCCCCGTCTTGGTATTTGGGTATCGCGCAGCGGTTCCTCCGCCCCTCCCTACGGAGTATGGAAACGTCCCCCCCTGTGTTCCCCGTCCGGCTCGAGCCCCTAAAAACATATTTTGGCCGCTGTAATACCTTACAAAAATAGTATATATTGTGATACTCTTTCCTGCTCTAAAAAAAATAGCCGAATATTTATTTTATTTATTTTATTATTTATTACATTTCCTAACTAAAATTTTCCAGGATTCCAAAAATTGTATTCCTTTTCGCGTAAGCTATTGTAGTTTTTGAGATATGATTTATTTTTTCTTTTTTTTTTCTTTTTTTTTTTGTTCATTTACCGCCACTAAATTTACCAGGATTCCACAAATGTATTCTCTTCGCAGTATCTATTGTAGGTTTTTGAGATTATTGATTTTAGTTTTCTAAACCAAAAGTTGTCAGCTTTAAAATTTACCGTCATAATCATATCCGAGTTCTTTTAGTTATTGCAACTATCTTATATTTGGTTTACTCTTTATTTTAAAATAAATTATTACTTCACTTGACTTTAAATTTTGTCACGACATACGAGTTTTAACAATACTCCGCTGTTGATAAATCGTTAATGCACAATACACAAGTAGTCAAGTACTTGTTTTTATAACCGTTTTATACCTCTTATTTAATAACCAGTTTAAAATACACAACTTAAATTTGGCTACAAACAAACGTCAAAATAAAAAAAAAAACAAAAGTTTTATAAACTTCTATTTTATAAATATAAAAATTTTTGCAATTTTTTAAGTTTTTCCATTTTTTGGTACACAATTTTTATAAATTGTTTTGAGTCGGAAGGAGCTCGTTTTTTAACTCGACTCCGACTCCGACTCCCAACTTTTTGGGAAATCGACTCCCGACTTCCGATCCGATCTCTTACTCTGAATAAACGCTCGCACTCCCGCTCCCCGCACTCTTCAGACCTCCCCCATGCCCTGATATAGTCTTATATATATTATATATATATATATATATATATCTTGATACACCGTATTAATCATTTATATTATAGTATATCTTATAATATATTAATATAAGTTACCTCATCACCTTATTACTCCCCTGTACCCATGCACCGAAACAGATAAGTAGCGACCACTGACATAAGTCGAACAAGAAAGCACCCTCCCCCATATTCAAACTTAATAGCTGAGAACTTGTCGCCCCAGTCCCGAAACTCACATATATATATTATAATATATATATATATAATAATATATTTCTTTTTTTCTACCTATACCTTATACCTATATATATATATATACTATACACCACTTCGTCTATTGTTATAATATACTATTAATATACGATTATATAATTCTTATATATATAATTATATAAATATAAATATATTATTATTATTATTATATGATTAATTATTATATCTACCTATATATATATATATATTATTTTTATATATAAGTATATATTAACTTCTTATTGTTATATATATTATACTTATATACTATATCTAATATAGAACCCGCCCTTATTATAATATATTACATATATTACTTTTATATATATATAAGTCATAGTATATTATAACTATACTATGAACAAGTTAGAGTTTGCATCTTTGATTTTGTGTTCCAAAGTAGATCTTACTGCTCTTCTCCCCACCCTCGCGATTCTGCTTCTCTGCCTCCTCTGTCCTCTCCCTCTATATTTTGAGCTCCCTCTGATGAGAAAAATTCTTTATAAGCGCATATATTAAACAATATTATAAGTCAGAAACTTTCATTTTTTCTTCACACACCACACATTCCTCCTCGTCACTTTCACAAGAAATTCACCTAATAGCAACTCCGGAGAGAATAACATATGCTTAAAGGTAAAATTTTTTTTATCCTGGCTGTGGTTAGGCGAAATGAGCAAGTAGATCTATGCACTAAGTTGCAGGAATAAGGAGTTGGGGGATATCGGCAAATATCACCATAATAATTATATCCCTTGTGCTCTGTACTGAGGTTGTCTCATTTGTTCCACCGAAATAGAAAATGCCTCGTAACCGCAAATTCCCGAGATTTGAGATTCATAATCCTACCTCAACCAAAGACTTACAAAATAAAGATTTTTTAAGATATGTAATCATTCTCTATCATCTGACATTCAAAATTGGGAAATTACTCCAACTTCACAAGTTCTTATTGGACTTTTAAAAAACCCAAAAAATTTGATGTTGAACTGTTTTAGCCATGAAGCAAAACTCAAACTTTTATGACATTTTAAAATGTTATTCCTATAGAATATAAGTTTACTAAATCATGCATCATAAACCTAATTCTATATACACCTCTGGGATATATAAATTAATACTAGTCTTTCGTATCAAGTACATCAATCCTTTATAACCCATTACATGACACAGTCTCTTAATAATAAATTCTACAGCATAAGCGTAAATATAATTATAAGAAATAATCAATTTGAAATTCAGTGAGTGATACAATAAGTCATGGAACAGAACAAATTATTAGCGGAACAGAATATGTGAAGTAAAGAATACTATTATAAATAAAAATAATCAAGCAAAACAAAAATACTAGAAATCTCTCCATTAAGCAAACCATGAAAAATGATACTCTATTAATAGTGCAGAAAAATCTTAAAAAAAAAAAATATACTATAAAATACTAAGACGCTAAACTCATCTTCAAAAGTGCTAATATCTTGCTTTCGTATATATCGTCTCATATAGCCAGCATAACATCGAACTAACTGAATTCATTTTTGGTAATAATAAGAGATAGTACTATTTTACATAATTCCTAAAAGACAGCCCATAGAACCTAAAATAATATATAGTGATAAATTTCATGAAAGTACAAAAAAAAATGTGAAATAAAAATAATTTTTTTGCCAAAATTAGTAAAATATTAAAATTAAAACATATAAATAAAGATAAAATAAAAAAAATAAATAAATTAATATAAATAATATATAATTAATATATTATATATAATAGAATATATATAATAATAAATACTACATATAACATAATAATATAACATATAAACAATAATATAATATAAATATATATATATATATATAAATAGTATATATATATATATAATATATCTATACTATATATGATTATATATATTATTATATAATTTATATATATATATATAATAATATATAATTATATATATATTATATATATCCTATATATATATCTTTCTTTCTTTTCTCACCTTCCTCTTTGCCCCAAGTATGAGGTCGGTAGTGCGTAGTTGGCGAGAGACAAGCACTTCAGTTGTAAATCTGAGCTCCGCATGGAGGTATGCACTCCGACTGAAATGTACCCGGAGAGAAAGAAAGTCCCCCAACATTAACTTAAAACTCAAACTCAACATTACGATACTATGACCTACAACTGCGCTTCACAGACTGACATAGGCAGTAATGTATCTAATCTACGAGTTAATTAGGTTAATTTAGTGTTAATAGAAAATACATCAGTTTTGTAGTTTAACTTTAGTACCTTAACTCACACTGTGCTCCACGGTTTTCTGTAGTTTTTTGTAAATTAGCCTAAGCTTAGCTAACGTAAAACAAGTTCTTACCAGAACGATACCAATTAGACAGCGTACGGCAGAACACTACGTCAGCGAATTGCGTTTTGTTGATGTTGAAGTACACTTGCGCCTTCTTCCGTTAAATGAAGTAATGCATTTAAATGTAACTGAAGTTGAGAAAGCGGGAGAACAAAGCGGCCTTGGTTTCTTATGGGCTATGTGTGAAAAAACCGAAGGTTAACGGAGGGAGTAGGTACAGCCACTAACCCGCCCGGGACCGATACGACCGGCCGGTGAAAAAATCAGTGGGCTGGCACGGTTTAGGAGAGTACGACGGAACCGCAATGTGGCGAAGTTTGCACATTTGTGAGGTGAACATAGAAAGAGAAATTAGAACAATTGAGTGTAAGGTTGCTATGGTGTAAAAGGCAAAACCTCTGAAGGAACCGTACCAACGTGGGTGTGGTGCCAGTGTCTTCGGTGTTCTGAGTGGATTCCAAGGGGAAAAAGCCGGGATATCGGGCCAAAAGGCAGGTACTGAACAAGGTCAAAGATGGAGGGCAGAGTCAACTCCACAGTAAGCGGCATCCAACCTGAAAAGGGTGGACTCCGGTCGGTATCCCAAGCCCTGTACGGTCAATAACAGCGGATACATGCACGTGAGACGTGGCCACTGCTTCGCGTCCCCAAGACGCAGGGGTCTCTCACGCTGGCCCCTGTAGCATAACCAGTCCTCTAACGAGGTCGATGACTGGGAATACAGTAGACCTGCAACAGCTCAGTACCAGTCAAGTGACTGGCAAGCAGGTCGGCCCCCGTCAGTAGTGCTATAAGTCACACGCCAAGCAAGGCAACGTGTGTATGGCTCTATATAACGGATATGTGTGAGCCGGTGTGTTTGTTTGTTATTGCTGTTGATAGTACCTGTGCTTCGATTTAACCAAGATGTTTTAGACATCGTGGACGTTGCTTTGCACTTAGCAGCACGAACGGAATACTCGCACGTACTGACAACCAGCAGAGACAGGAGTTATACTGTACTATATATTATACTTAGTATATATATTCTATATTCGATATATATATATCAATCTTTCTGTCACTCCTTTTTATTATGAAAATTTACTTTTGTCTTTTTCGCGAAAAGAAAAGTAGTAGAAGAATTTGGACACAAGTCGAAAAGAATGTATACTAAAACCTCTTTTACTTTAAATTTTACTAATGTTATTAATTATTACTAATTGGAGTACGTATTAGTAAAATCAGAATAAATATACGTTTAATAATATAGTTAAAGAATATTTTAAAGCTTAAAATTCCAGTGTTTGGAGGGTCCTGGAAAGCATTAAACAATAAACAAATCCTTGAAATAAACAGTAAAATATTTCAGGTCATTTGTACGAAGCGAATACCCTGATCACGCAAAATTCTAACAAGCATATTTTCATTATTTAAACTTTAAAGTCGAGTCTGTTTTGCACAACAATGAAGCGACACAAGTTTGGTTGTATCATTGTATCATTAAGGCATCAGCAAATGTGTTAATATCAATGTTTGCTTTGTATTATATATTAAACAAAATTTTTATAATGATATAAAGGATACACAAATTTTAGCATTTTTTATTACATAACAGAATGTCAAGAAATTCGTGTGCACTGAAGTACTTGAAAATGCGTATATAAAATTTTTAAAATCAAGAAGTTTTCAAACCTAGGAAGCAAGAGAGGAAAGATTAAAATATTTTTAAATTTCTCGTAAAAATTTTCTTATACTTTAAATAATAATAAAATATAATTTCTTATATTTACTTGCTTAAATTAATAAATATCATAATTTTAATTTGCTTTTTTAGTAGCTAAAATTAATTAATTCTCAGCTTTTATTGCATTTCTCTTATTTATTTTTCATTTTAACAAAATCAAAAAAAAAAAAACTTTACAAATATTTAGAGAAAGAAATACAAATTTTTAGTTAAAAGAAAAAGAAATTTGAGACAACCATATGATTTAATATATACTATATATAATACTATATTACAAATTAATAGAGTGATATATATATATTATATCATATATATATAATTACTCATACTTATTATATATATATATACAATAATATAATATATATAATACAATAGTAGTATATATATATTATATATATATTAAACTATATATATATAATATATGTCATATAGGACCTTAAGTAAACCATTGGTCCTCAAAAATTTGTTGTTTGGAAAACAGAGGTGGGTAATAATTTTTATAGCAAAATTAAAATTAAAAATTTTCAATTTCGCTTTATAAAAGAAATCACTTTTTTTTTAAATAGTGTCTTCCAAAACGGTGCTTTTAATTAACTAATTCAATATTAGTTAATTTTTTTTTTAGTTAAATCTCTCTTTCACCAACGTAAATTATTTTATTATTTTGTGTCCACCAACATGTTGTGATCATCATTATATTATATACATACACTACATCAAGTATTAGATTACTTTCCATTGAACATTTATATAACTTAATCCAAAATATATAATATTATTATATAAATTAATATAAAAAATAAAAATAATAAAATTAAAAGAAATCAAGATAATATATCTGATATATCAGTCAGATATATTTTTATTGCTCACAATACTCTCTGTTTTTTAAGCGTATATTATACGGCGATGATTAGCCACTCACAGAGAGGTAGACTTGGTGCAGGTACACCGCACTACAAGATTAAACAATATTAATAGGTATTATGGACACTGGTAATTAGTCGAAAATCTATTTAAAATCATTTAACTGTTTTTTTTTTTTCATTTCTCTTTTCTTTATTTTTTTTTTTTTTTGTTTTTTTTTTTTTTTGATTAGTAAATTTTTTTTTTTTTTTTTTTTTTCTTTTTTTTTTTTTTTTTTTTCTTTAACTAAAGGAATAGGAATACCATAGGAGAAACCGCATGAGCTATCTCCTTTAAACATTCTTATTTAAATTAAAACGTATTTCTAGTTGTTTCATTTTACAGATATTAACTTAAATAATATTTCTAAGTTATCCTTTTTTTCTTATATGTTTGAAAGTATTTTAGTAATATTTTTATTATTTTTTTTTTTTAACTAAATATATTATTAAAAATACTACATATTATGTTTAGTTAAAAAAATTCTCGTTTATTAAAACTGTCTAAATCAAAAGGATATGATATCCGCCAATTGCTTTGAGCACGGATTAGTTCTATTTTTTAAGAATTGTCCTTGTTAAGTTAAACGTTATTTAATAGCGGGCTATTTCTTCGGGCCTTTTTCGTGTTCAATATTGTGATGAATCGGTTTTTATATATTAATTATGTAATAATTTACAATTTTATTTCACCAGATTCTCTACAAAAATGAATAAGAAAATAAAATGTTGAAAAATATGATGATGAAATTTGCAAACAAAATAGAATTTTCTATAATTGTCAACTCGTGCTGAGGCACAGAGTAGCACGACCGTGCAGGAGTCGCCTATACTGATTATTATATATAAATATATAATATATATATATATTTATATTATATATATATATATATATATATATTATATATATATATATATATAATATATAATACATATATCATATATTATATATATAATATGAACATTATAAATAATTATAAATATATATATATATTAATTATATATTATTACTTGTATATTATTATAGGAGTATTAAATTTTATATATATTATTTAAAATTATATATATATTGATATTATATTATATATATTACTAATATTCAGTATATTATATATATATATATATTATATAATATATAGGGCCTGTTATGTTTTAAGACTCCGTTCAGTTTTGATGTTTTTTTTGTTATTTATTAACATATGCTATAGTAATATATTGACTAACGCAATAGAATTATACTTAGGTTTCAAGTTGGTGATGACATGATTCAAACCAAGTTCGAAATTATTTAAATATTATTTTACAAAATCACATTTATATCAATAGATTTTTTATAAATAAAAAATATCTCGGAAAAGTATGACACTTACACAAAAACCAATTACATATTATTCGGAAATCAGCGTCATAAAGGCTTTATTACAAAAAAATGTAAAAAAACAAGAAAAAAATATCAATTTTTGTTTTCATAAATGAAAATATCTCGAAAAAGTACAACACTTACAGAATAACCAATTACATATTTCATCTTGAAATCAGCATGTAAAGCTTATTACAAAAAATGTTTAAAAAAAAAAAAAATTTAGTGGCTCGGCCGACGGGGACA
Organism: Trachelipus rathkii; assembly: GCA_015478945.1. NCBI lineage: Eukaryota > Metazoa > Arthropoda > Malacostraca > Isopoda > Trachelipodidae > Trachelipus > Trachelipus rathkii. Next base: position 10,009 of record JABUQX010062270.1, on the reverse strand, counting down.
GAGGGGGGGACGTTTCCATACCCCGTAGGTGGAGGCGGAGAACCCCGCGACACCTCCAAATACCAAAGAAGCGGTGGGGTTCGGGACCCTCCCCGGAGGGGGGGGCAAATAGTCTACCGCCTTTCGTTCCCTCGGAAGGCCGAAGACCCCGACTCCTGCCATGCTTGCGGTTTACCCCTTTATGTATTCCGTTTAGTTAAAAAAAAAAAAAAGAGTTTAAAATTGACGAGTCGTAACCACCTTACTGTTCCCCTTATTATATCTTTTTGCTACTTTCATGTCCGTTCACCCATCTTAAATTGAGTTGTCTTAGGATCAATGTACTAGAAAACTCATATGGAAACAAAAAAAAAAAAATCAAAAACTGACGGAGTCCTTTACTACATCAACTAGTCCCTTCTCTTCTATATAATCTATTATCTATATATATTATATAATTAATATATAAAATATATATATATATATATATATTAATATATACTTTATTATATATATATAATTAAATATATATATAGATATATATATAATAAATATAATATTATATATATATATATAATATATATTAAATTAATATATATAAGTATATACAGTATATTAATATATTTATTATTATATATTATATATTATATAATAATATAATATATATATATACTATATTAATATATATATATATAAATAATAATAATATTATAATAATATATATATATATATATATATATAATATAATACTATATATATATCAAATTATTTTATTATATATATATATATATGGGTGATAAAACTAAAGTTCTTTCTGACCATATCGATATTATCGATATTTAAATGTACAATATATCGAGGGAAATCACATTTTGGGTAAATAAGCTAGATTTTTAATATTTTTTATTATTAAATTTCAGCATTATATTTTTATATTATAATATTTATTATATTTATTATATTATATTATTTAATTATATTATTATATTATATTATTATATAATATTATTATATATATAGATATATAATGTATATTATAATCTATATTATAATATAATATACTATAATATATTTTTATTTATAGATTTCATAAGGCATTATTTTGAGAACCTCCACCCATTTGGAAAATGTTTTATATATTAATAAATATAGTGCGCACATTTTTTTTTTAAATCTCAAGATATACTCTAAAAAAATATTTGTTTCTTAGTTACTTTTTTGTGAAATGAAATTTTGAAGGTTATTCGAACTGTGTTAAAATGTTTTTACAGTTTTAGGATGGATTGACAAACGATGTGGTTCGGACCAATAATTAAATTAAAAGAGTTTGTAAAAGTGGGAAGAAAACTGTGAAATTAAGAAGTAAACCGCTTAGTAGTGAGTAATATTTATTCATATTAAAACTTATATAATATATTAGTGTTATTATTTTTTACTTTGAAACAACTATATATTATGGTATAATTTTAATATATGTATTATTTTATTAAATACTATATAAATATAATATAAATATTAATATATTATATAGAATATAAATATATTATATAATATATTTTTTATATTATTTATATTATCCCTCATTTCTATATACCTACTATATTTTATATTAGCTTATATGATAGCTTACTTGAATGACTATAAACGTTACTGTAAAGGACATTTATTTGTGAAAATAAAATTTAATTATAGATAGTTGTATATATATATATATATAGTATTATATGGGCAGCCTCTAGAAGAGCCACAATTCCATATCTCAAAAAACTACTATAGCTACAGGGAAAAAGGAAGTGATTTTTACTGGAATACCCTTGTAACATTTTTTTAGGAAAAAATGTAAAATAAAAAAACAATAACCCACTAAAAACCTCCTCGGCCCCTTTTTTTGGGGTGCGGGAGCCTCCTGCACGCCACCTGGGGGGACATAGTAGAGGACGAATATATAATGACTCACCCGACTATTATACCTGCCATCTTTTGACGTGATATTATACCTTACTATATATATATTTATATATATTATAATTTATGGTATATATATCTACTTTTATTTAATATTATATATAGTTTTAATATAATAATATAAATATAATAAGTATTATAATATTTTAGATAAATTGGTTAATACATTCACACGGCAACTGATAGGTGGCTCGAACACCTTCTACGGGGAAACAGGGTAGAGACGTTTTATTCATACCCTCCGTATCAGGTAGAGGAGGCGGAAGGGAATCCAACGCACTACACCAACACTAACAAAAGGAGCGGGGGTTCCGGAGACCCTCTTCAGGGAGGGGGGGGAAATAGATCCAACCCCGGTAGTTTAACACCCGGCGCCGAAGGCCTGAAGAGACACCCGACCTCACTATGCCAGCGGTGCGGGAATATTACCGTTGGGGCTATTCTTTTAGTTAAAAAAAAGATAGAACAAAATTTACTTAGAAGTCTATTTAGTTTTATCCGGTAACGTATAATAAGCTCTAATAGGGCTTGTCTACTCATATTAACTATAATTATTAACAATATATTTTTTTTTAGTGTTTACATTTTCCGCTACTACTATCTGTATCCAGCATCGGTCCAACAAGTGTATTCTTTTCCGGTTAGTGTCTCGTTTGTTTTTGAGATATGACTCCTGTGGCTCTTTTAGACCTCAATAGTTAATATATATCTATTTATATTTATATATATATATATATATATATATATATATATATTTATATATATTCCCAAAAGATTTATCTTAGCAGTTAAAATATTTTAGTTTTCCTATAACACCCTAGTATTATATATTATATATCATGCTAGGTATACTATATCGTATATCGGATAGCTATCGGGTTATCGATATATAATTTCGATTATATCGAATCTCGAGAAGTATCAGAAAGCAAAACCTTAAGCTTTTACTCAATAAATATTAGGTATTATATAATATAATATATATATGTATAAATATATAATATATATATATATAGTAGTTAAATCAATATATTATATTTGTTTAATATCTAATATTTATTATATTACTACTAATAGGATATATCTCAATATAATAAATGACATATAAATAAAAACATTAATGAAAAATATAGAAAAAAAAATTTCTAAAAATGATTTAAAATACAATATATAAATAAAAGTTTTGGGGGAAAAAAATACAATTATTATCCATATTTAAAAAAACATCATAATATTTATTTTTCATAAAATTTAAAATATTACTTTACTCTCTTCCTTGGATACCTTAGTAATATCATAAAGAAATAAACTTCATTTGTACTAAATAATTAAAACAAAACTTAATAATTTTCAAAATTAGACATCAAAATCAAAATATATCGTGTTGTCAGTTCAAAGATATCATAAACCTGTTCTTAACAATCACACTATGTAATTCAACGACGGACTCAAAATACCAATATCCTTTCTTGCTTTTTCTTTTAAGCGATAACCATCACCGACCCGTACATGCTTTTTGAGCCCAAAATTGTGCTAACCCAATGTAGAGAAGGAGTTAATTTAAAAAAAAGTTCAAAATTTTGGCCCTAATGGTTTTTAGGCTGCTCCGTTCTCAAGAGTTACCGTCTCATAGTGGATTTCAGCTTATACGACCACCTTCTGACCATTACTTCTACCACTATTCTTATACGAACTATTCGGAACCCTTTGCTAGGGAAATACATATTTATTAGATCAAATTCCTTTGTATTATAAATGCTCAAAAAGCCTACCTCTATAATGTGCTCGACTTTTGCCTACTAAGTTACCATACATAACATATCAACATACATATCAACATGTATAAATACAATAAATAATATACATACCATATACAACACATATTCATATATTTACATATATATATAAAAATAGGGACATGTCGTTAATTAATTTAATACTAAATATGTTAAATTTTTATTAGATTAAATTATTTATTAAATTAATACTATAATTTTAATATAATTATATATATATATATTATTATATTATTTATATATATATTATTATATTATAAATTATATATATTAATATTATATATTAATATATATATATATTATAATATTTAATAAATATTATATTTATATATATATATATATATTATAATAATATATATTATATTATATATACTAATCAGAGGTGGGCACCCCGTCTCATTTAGTGAGTGTAGTCCGCTTATTAGTAGCCGCACTCTCTACGCACCTCTGAGAAAATAGTTAGTTCGCTAGCGCTCCTCCGCAATCTTATTATAATATAATTCAGAACCTATATTACAAGAACTCTACCCTATCGCAAGTTCACCGCAGTCCGCACGGTATCTCCCTATAGCTAATAAATTATTAATTGTGCGACTTCACACGATATAAGATATTATTTAATATTAAATAGTAAATAGTATTAATCAATCCTTACAAGAAATTCTTTAAAAATTAACTTATGTTGTGAAATAATTTAGATATAATTATTATTAATTAATTAATTATGTGATTAGTTAATTAATTTAATTTATTGAATATTACAAATCTCGAGAGTTTTCCACTTCACTCCTCAAGTGCTATATTTACGTTCTTTCAATAAGGAACAATGAGAAATCCATTAATTACCTATTCATCATAAAAATAAGATATTTAGGCTGCTCAAATTATTATAAGCTCACAGTTTTAATGTCTGACCTCTTATCCTCCTTCATATAATATTCCCTTCATAAAACTTAATTCTTCAAACCATTTATTTCGTCTCTATCTGTAGTGTTGAATATATTATTCTTAATTAAGTAGTTTATTATATATTTTTAACTCTAAATATCAATTGAATATTTTATAATGGAATTGCATAAATATAGTTCAACAAATTCTGCCTATTTTAGGATTAGTAGTTATTTATTTATGATATATATATATTGTGTGCTGAAAGGGAAAGATGTCTTTGGTTATGAGAGGTAAGATGTATAATCTTCGGTGTAGTTCACTTCCTAGCCGTGCATTGTGTCATATTTATATGCTAATTAATTTAAATGTCCTCACCTAAAATCCTCTTGCCATTTCCCTTCTGAAATATTTTGACCTCACACCTGAATTTCCAACTCCATTAAGAAGGATCTTATTTTCGTTATGGTTCCATAAGTACTTTAGTAGAAATCCGTATGAAAGCTCCTTGAACTCTCTCGCAGTCGATAGGCTATTTGCTACCGTATCAGCTCATATGGTTATTAAGTCCTTAGAAATATCTTATTGGAAATAAGGATAAATTCTTAAACATACATTTAATTTAACTAAGAGATTATTTATCTTTATATTAAATTACTATCTATTATATTATTATAACATATATATATTTATATATTATATTTATATAACTTATATTATATATATTGTTAATCATTCGTGTTAAAATTCAAAATTATATATTTAATAGATAATTATGAGTTGAATAAATAATATATATATATATTATATAGATTTATTTAAATTATTATTATATAATATATTATAATTTATATAATAATTATATATATTAATATTATTATTTATATATTAATAATTATATATATTTTATTAATATAATTATTTAAATTATATAATTATAATACTTTATAAATATATATTTTTGTTTAATATGTTACTAGTTTGTAAAAACCTAAATTATATAGTAATATATAATATTTAATTTATTTATATATATATATTATATTAATAATATATATTATATATTAATATATACTATATATATTATAATTTATTATTTATATATATTAAATATATATATTACATTATATTTATTTATATATATTATATTATATTATATATATATTAAATAATTATAATAATATTAATTATACTAATATTATTATTATAATTAATTATATTAATTTTAAAATTTATAATTTTTTAATTTGATATTATATAAATTATTAATATTTATTAATCATTAGATAATTATATAATATTATCTATATATTAATATATATAATATATATAATATAATATTTCTATATCTTATATATTATATTAATAATTATTATTATATTATTATATAATATATATTAATATATATATATATAATAATATATTTATTATAATATATATATATTATTAAATAAAATATTTATTATTATATATATAAATAAATATATATATTAATATATCTATATATATATAAATATAATATATATTACCTATATATATATATTACCATATATATAACATATTAATATATAGTATTATATATTTAATAATAATATATTAAAAATAATATATATATAATTATATTTATATATATTTATAAATAACTTATATTAAAAATAATAAAATATATAATATTTAATATATATATATATTAAATTATATAGTATTTCACATATTTAGTTTTCCTCATTTTTAGTAATATATAATTTTATATTACTATAATAAATATTTTAAAGGTAAAAGCACATATTTTTACACAAAGAATTTATTAAGATATTGACAGTTATAAAATTATTTAGATGAATAATATAAATTAATTATTAAAGTAAATTATATATATAAATATAATAATAGAAAAAAAGTAATATCATATTCTTCTTTATTAAAATTCAATTAAAATTGATACTTAAAGGGTAATGGTAGGATTCATTCAGATATAATAATTTTTGGTAAAGATTTATTATTAAAAAAAACATAGCCTCATGTAAAACCTTAATCTATTCTAATAACAATATAAATTAGATTATATAACCCTTTTATAACTAAAAGAAATTATAATTTTCTATTTTATTACCACTAAGAATATTCTAATAAAGAAAACATATATTTTTTCATTTGTATATTAAAATAAAAGGATGCGGTAACAAAAGGTAGCGGTGAATATACTATTTTTTGAATTCATATATATATAGCAAGTCCTATTAAATTTCCTGTACGAATGTCGCCCAAATTTCACTCGTGCGCTAGCTTTTACTTAAAGCTTACACATAATATAATTGTCTCCGAAACACTCCTAAATATTTGCTTAGGTTCCGCTCTGTACGAGCGGATTAACTAAGATTTATGACTAGCGGACTTTAAAGAGCGGAAGTTGCCCACCCTGATATATATATATATGTATTATAATTATTATATAAAAATGACAATTTATAACATTATATTTAAATTTATATTAAATTTAATATATATAAGTATATATATTATATAATAATAATATAATATGTATATAATATTAAATATATTATTTATATTATAGTATATATATATATATTATATATATAGTTATGTATAATATATTATATTATATATATACGTATATATATATATATATATTATATATATATATAATATATATATATATATATATATATATATATATATATTATATATTGTATAGTATATAATATACTAGGTTACTATATTATTACTATACTTCAATACAGTATTTAAATGAAATATTATATTATTCTTATATATATGAATCGTAGAATATATATACGGTATATATTATATATTATATAGTATAATATATATATAGAGAGAGAGAGAGACGAGAGAGAAGACGAGAGAGAGAGCAGAGAGAGAGATCGAGAGTTAAGAGGCGACATCTTTTCGTTAGCTGCTCGTGGCTCAGCACGGAAAAATCTATTTTGTTAGCATTTATAGAAATTACTTGTACTATGTATACTCAGATTTCAAAATTGTTACTCGATAAGATGTTCCTATTTTTTGACAGACTGAAGTTGTCACGGCCGAGAAGGATCGAAACATCATCATCCTATACGCGAAATTGGAAAAAAAAAAATTAAAATTATTTTACATAATGAACTATAAAAGATTTATGCAAAAATTGGAAAACCGAAAGTAAGAGTAAGAATAACGACTTATTAAAATAACACTTGTTAAAACAACCCCTAGTTAAAAAAATAGGATGCAGCTCCGGTGGCTCCCCAAATCCGACAATAGCAGGAAATTGTACAGAATTCGCAAACTAGAAATAAAAACATTACGAATTATAAAACCATAAATAAAACCATATAAATGAATGAATCCTTCTAAAATGATCAAATATATAATGAGGTGGGTGGGGTGCTTTACGGAACTTAGAGAGAAGGATGGACAAAAACTGATCAGTGTGGAATTAGAGTACTCTGATAATCATTGAGCGATTCATTTATATAACCTCACCCCAAATCATCGTTTGTATAGAAATAAACCTAATGTACTTAAATACTAATTAATAAATAATTATTATACTTATTATACATAAAAAAAATAAATTTAAGGGTCCATTATAACCAAGAAATATTATAGGTTGTACCCCCTAGAGACCAATATAATATAATATGTATTGAAATTTATACTAAATAATGCTACCTTAAAAGTTTTCACAAATCTAATTTGTTGTAGATGATGAAAATTATATATTTTATGATATTTTATCAAAAAGTTTCCAATATGTAATATTAGGCCATTGAATTTGCTTATTATTGGCAAGCCATAACTTTAAACTAACACTTACGGTCGTACTGTATTAGGATAAGTATATACGAGTATATATTTATAACCAAGAATATATTTTAAATAAATAAATAATATAATAATAAGAAATTACTAAAAATACTTATAAGATTCAATAATAATTATGGAAAGAAGTAAAGAATATAACCCTTGGTAAAGGACTATTTAATTCATGGTTAATAACAATGGTAAATATTAAATTTGATAGATTCCACTCCTTAAAAATTTTATATACAATGAAGAAAAGTACTTTAATATAGAGAAAAATTACAAAATCGAAAGTATATTTAAAATTAATGTTAAACTTTAATATAATTTTTTTGTTATTTCTTATTTTTTATTTTACTAAATATATTAAAATTCACTAAGATATATATGTGTTTTAACCATCATTGTAATTTAATACTTATGTATTTATATACTAAGTTATATATATTATATAATTAATATTTAGTGAAATATATATATATTTTCATAAAGTTATCGTAATATTAATATATTAATTAGCATAATAATGTGATTAAAATATTATTAAATTACTTAGATAATAACGATTTTATTTCTCTTTGTTTACTAATTTATGTGAATCTGAGTATTTTTGATGAAAGCTATAAATGCAGCTCAGCTAGTTATCAAGAGTTTTTAATTTTTCGCAAATGAATCATTGACATGAAACCCATTAAATATTACGTCCACGAATAAATTTGTAGCTAGATAAATGACTATTAATATTAGTTTATTACTAGCTACATTCTTTTAAATGTCATTGATCATGAAATCAATCCTTCACATTACAATTTGAAAATTTATACACTAACGTTGTAATTTGATAAGTCTTTCAGTTAATAAAAAGAAGCAAGAGATTATATTAGACAAGCCCTACCCTCAGTGAGTTGCTCTATATTTTGTTATTTCTGGGGAGGACCCTGATTACAACAAACTATATAGACAACTAATATCTTAATATATAATAACCGTTTAAAAATAAACTTTGTAAAATTAGTATTAATATTTTCGCAAACTGTCAATTACATTATATAACAATGAAAAAGCTTAATAAATTGGAAATCTTAACATCTTTGAGTACCTTCGTGAAGCAAAGACATTTGAAAGCCATAGTTAAGGTGCTTCAGCTTGTGCAAACACATCTTGTTTCTCTGCGAGTGGAGTTGCTATCGTTTTAATTCCTAGAAACGAGAGAGTTACTAACAAAAGGAATTAAAAGTCCTTCCCTGCTAGTGTGCACTTTCTTCCACATATCATGCAAAAATAAATATAAGAGTTGCTGGTGAATGACTCAGTTGTAAAAAGATACATTTGAAACACTTTCACAGACCAAGTTCCGGTAAAAAATGAGATAAATTTGTTCTGTTGTATCTGATGATGTTCTGAATTCTTTGATGATGTTCCGTAATATTTATCTACGTAATCGAGGATATTCAAAGCTTTTGAACACGAAAATTAACTTAATGTGGAGCATAGCCGTCGGGTATGCTTTTCTAATACTAAACTTGAACAACTAGTTTGCACAGAACAGGCAC
>JABUQX010062269.1:25000-31735 GCA_015478945.1 Trachelipus rathkii | reverse complement strand
ATAAACAACATTATATGTATTTTTAAATTAGATCTGTGCGAGCTTTCGCCCAAGCTAGCACTTTGGGCCTCCTTCAGGTTAAAAAGACAAGAGAGAACTGTCACTACGCAGGAAAAATATGAAAAAAAGATTTTATTTTATATTTTATGATTTGTGGGAGTTTTTTGTGTTTGTAGCTGTTTAAAATATTTAGAGGAGATTATGATGCATTGGTTATATAGTCCAATTTATATTCGCCCGGATATTTATTATAATTATTCGTGTTGTAAATATATACGGATTCAATAATTTTCCTTTTTTGTGTTTGATTTGAATGTTTTAAGATGCTTGTGTGTTGGGGGTTTATTCTGTGGTTTGTTTGGGTTCGATGGTGAGTGAGGGATGAGTTTTGGTTATCTTTTTGCAGGTCATAAGTGTGTTGGTGAATTCTACGGTCCAGGTCGCATGTTTCGCCTATGTATATGGAATTACAGTTGTTACATGGTATTTGATAAACGCATTGATTTTGGTTTTATTTTGGGCAAGGGGGGCTTCAAAGTATGTTTCAGGGAGAATGTATTGTTTTGGGTAAAAGAGATGGAGGGGGGTAGGAGTTTTTTGATTTTGTGATCCAAAATGTAAGGTATGGGAAAGGTTGTAGTTTTGTTAATATTGGATTGGGTTGGACTGTAGAATTTTTGTTTTGCTTGTTTGTAGGCTTTGGTAATAATATGGGGGGGGGGATATTTGAGTTTGGTGAAAGTTGAGAAGAGGTATTTGGTTTCGGTGATTAGGTTATTTGGGGAGCAAATTCTGAGTGCTCTAAGATATAACGCTGTGAGTGTGGCTGTTTTTGTATTTTTTTTGTGTGGGAGGAGAACCAGTGTATGTAATTAGGGAAGAACGTGCTATGTAACAATTATTATATATATAATATATATATATGTAATATATAATATTATATATATATATATATATATATATACTATATATATATATATATATATATAGTATATATATATATATATATATATATAATATATATCATTATTATAAGTATGACAAGGATGTAGACAGGGGGGTCAGGGGGTTCAAACCTCTCCGAAATTATTTAAGCGATCGCAAAATTTTTGATTCCTTAGTCTCATACTAATAATTAATAATAATAATATTAATAATAATAATAAATAATTAAATTAATAATAATAATAATAATAATAATAATAATAATAATAATAATAATAATAATATACATATAATAATAATAATAATAATAACTAATAATAATAAATACGAAATGATAATAATAATAATTAATAAATTATAATAATAATAATAATACATAATAATAATAATAATATTATTATTATTATTATTATTATTATTATTTATTCATAATTTTTAATATTATTTATAATAATAATAATAATAATAATTAATAATAAAATAATTAATAATAATATAATAATAATAATATAAAATAATAATTAATAATAATAATATATAATAATAATAATAATAATAATAAATAATAATATAATAATAAAATAATATAATAATTAATAATATGAAAAGTATTTATTAATGGAAATTAGGAGACATGTTTGTGGTCCGTAACAATTTCTTAGGTCAAGTGGCCTGTTTCATATATGTATTAAACATAGTTTAGACCAGGGACTTAAAGTCGTAAAGGGTTCCAAGTTTGCAGATGATAGCAAATTGGCTACCTCAGAAAGGAATAATGATGGATGTATAAACATTTAAAAGATAAGGAGGGAGATGTAATCGTTGATGGGATGAGCAGGTCATTCCTTCTTCAGCTAAATCTTTCTCTCCATTCATAAAAACATTGGTTCGATCGTGCTTTGTTCTCTGGCCCCATTTCAGGCTAGAGACAGTTGCATATCGGGGTGGAAAAATTCTTCGTTCTCCAATCACTCTCGCCAATTTTCACTCAGCTAGAAAAATCGCATGGCAGGGGATACTCTTCGACGAGCAAAGCGGCTTTCATCAAACGAAAGTGGCGCTAACTGTCCTTTGGTCTCCTGACGTGACAAAGCTTTCTGGCCTTCTTGCTCCAAAACTTCTCAGCATACTTCCTGTCAATCTCCCTTCCTCTGATAGTTCTGTTGTTAATTCTCCAACTGAAAAAGGCCAATTTCTTCGGCCTCCTATTTTTCTCTAAACTAAACCCTAGACGATTCTGGCATTTCTTCTTTTCCTCCTCCTTCTCCTCTCAGGTGTTCATATTCTTTGCATGTGATTACCATTTTTGAATCGGGGTGCTTAGGCCCTGAAAACTATGAATGATAAGAAGAGCGGGTGGCCCAGATGGCATTCCTTCCCAAGGTTTTGAGGTTGTGTGCTCACTCCCGTCGACGTCTCCCGCGTCCCTCTTCGACTATAGCTCCCTATCGCTCAATACTAAGCACTTTCCCTCATGTGTTGAAACGCTCTCACATGTCCCAACCCTATGTCCGAAAAAAAGAGAAGCCGCTCTGATCCCTTCTAACTAATCGCGCTATTAGCTCTCACTTTGTTATTATATCTAGGATCTTTGAAACCCTCTCAACTCTCACTTCTTAGATTATCTGGAAACTCATCCCCTTCTTCCGATAGCCAGTACAGCTTTCAGCGCTCGAGGTTCTTCTGGCGAGATACTTTCCTATCTAACCGATGTATGGTTTTCAGCGTCTTAGGAGCTACGCGGTGAGACTATTGCGTTGGTGGCGTCATACATATCCAAAGGCATTTGACCGAGTATGGCACGCGGTCACTGCTCTCAAGCTCCCTCCTTGGTTTCTCTTTCTCTTGCTTAATTAATGTCTAGCTTTCTTTCAAATCTCTAATATCTGCTGTTGTTGATGGGGCGACTTCTTCTTCTTTTGTCAATAGTGGTGTTCCTTCTTCTTTTTCTCCTACTTTATTCCTACTTTTCATTTAATGATCTTCTCACCTGCGCACCTTTAACTCTATTCACTCATATAGCCGATTGACTCGACTCTTTCATTTCTTCAACTCATTCACGTTCTGCTTTCCTCTTTTACTCTAGAATTTGCCTCTCGTCTTAATCTTTCCTATTCTATTCTCCGCTGATCTGGAAGAATTTCCGGATGGGTCGTCTCAACCTTGTTGAAATTCAATTCTTTAAAACCCAAACTTCTGCAATTCTCCTTCTCTAAAACGCATTCTAACTTTTCTATCTTCTTTCGACGGTTCTCTCGTCGTCTCCTGTTGACAATATAAACATCCTTGGCCTTAACATAACAAAAAAATGTCTTTGGAAAACTCATGTCACAACGGTTGCTGGGGCGGCGGGCTGCTTCAAAGAAACTGGGAGTTCTGCTTTAGACTACGACTTTTTTTTCTACTTCTCAGTTGCTCCGCTATACTAAGGGTCTCCTTCGCCCTTGTTAGGAGTACTGATCTCATATCTGGGGGGGGCTCTATGGTTTCACCCAGCTTTTGGATAGCGTCGGAGTCGAAAGGCCAAAAGCTTATAGAACTGTTCTGTTTGGTGCTAATCTCTGTTCTATAGCAAACCCCAGAGGAGCACGTAGCTCGAGGGAAGACTATCATTTGCGGTACCACCACCTTTACGACGCCCGTAGCCACAGGATACTGATCTGGTTTGATATTGGTGCTGATAATTGGTTAACTCCAGACTCATTCACTGTGTGTTCATTCTTTCCCGCCGACCTCTGTTCTGTGGGAATTTCTCTCCATCGTTCTGTATGTCCTGCTGAATTTAATCTCCCTCACTTTAAAGCCTCCGTCTGTGCTCATCTGCGTAATTTGAGCAAGAGGGTGAACTTTGAGCCTACTTTACTCCCCCTCTGAATAGGGCTCTAACGTGTGAGTGGTGGTAACAACTGCTAAAAAAATAATCCTTTAGGTGGGCAGAATATTGTTTGTCAAATGAACTAAATTCCCCTACTCACCCCATCCAAAACATCATTCAGATTATACCAGAAAATCGCGTACTTCAACAGTCCGCGTCAGGCCATGACCATATGTCTGCAACCACAACATACTTTTACCTATCAAATTATAATTTAACCTGTTAAAATTCGTAGAACTCACAACACAAAATGCGCACCATAGCTTTCTTACCACAAGTCACTTATGCAGAATTGCAATCGCTTTCTATCCCCTCTCATTCCTTTCCACACCAACACAAAACACATTTCACACCACACCACTCATTTTTACCGTTTCCTTCCATCTTTGTTCCAGTCACAGCTAGCAAAACAAATTTGCCCTTTCTAAATATCATTCATCACCTCTCTCCTCTCCTCCCAACATTTATTCCCTGACATTCCATGTAAATGCCATACTGATCCATACAATTTTCGCACGAAAAGATTAGACCGCCGCTTACGGCGATCACGAACTTCTCTGAGCCATGGCATTAGCATTCCTGCCAAAAGATAAGTGGTAGTGGGCAGCTAACTCAAACTACCACCATCACTTAGTTGCCTTCTACGATTACGCAGGACATACGATGTCGGCATTTGTTTTTTCTCCCCCACACATAGGGATTTAAGGGATTAGGGATGTCTGTAAGATGTTGTCTAGAAGAGGGGTGCGGATATAAGTGATGGTGTATATTGAACGCAGAAACATGGGAAAGGCGAAAGGGGAAAATTATGTTTAAGGGTATATATATAATATATAATATATATATATATATTATAATAACTAAATATATATATACTATATATATATATATATATATAAATATATATATATATATACGTTATATATATATATATACCTATACATATATTAATATATTATTACTATATTATTCTAGTTGTTAATTATTAGGTACACACACATTCTTAATATTGTTCAATTACTCGGCAAATAAACTGCACTCTATCACTCGCACGGATTATATATTTTAATCGTCCACTCTATAAATCACTCTCTCTATAATATTCACTCACCACGTATATCTCACTAAATAATATACTCATAGTAGTGGTGATTATAGATACTATAAGCTATATATAAAAGGACTTATATAATTAGATAGTGACTATTCCATATTATATATAGCCTGAATCATATTATATATATTACGATATAATAGCCCTACCCTAATGCTCTCTCTCTGCTCTTCTCTTACTCTTCTCCTCTTCGCTCTCTCTCTCTCTCTCTCTCTCATCTCCTCTTCTCCTCTCGCTCTCTCTCTCTCTTCTCCTTCTCTCTTCTTCTCTCTCATGGATCAAAATTTCGGTTTAGTAGTATATATATATAATATATATCAGTATATATATATATATATATATAACTAGTAAGGTATATATATATATATATATATATATTATATATATATAATATCATATATATATATATATTACTATAATATATATATACTAATATATATAATATATATATAATTTATATATATATATATAATATATATATATAGCTATTATATATATATATATCATAATATATATATATATAATATATAATATATATATATATTATATATATATAATTATATATATATATATATATATAAATATATATATAAGTATATTAAGGAAGAATGACATTGAAAGAACTTAATAACTACGGAGGTACCGACCCATTCTATACGAGCGCTTAAAAAGGCTGCGCTTTCTCACACTTAGCAATCACCATGAATAGCGAATTGAATACGCTTGAGGGAGACTTAATAGGAAAATCTCATCTATTCAAACGATAAAGAAAAATGTTTTTTTTTTTTTTTTTTTTTTTTTTTTTTTTTTTTTTTTGAATAAACTATGCGTAATCTTAATTTTATGAAAAAATCATCAAAAAAAAAAAAACAAAAAAAAATATTAATATTTTTTTTTGGTGGAAGGGAGGAGAGGAATTTTCGATTTTTGAGACGTTAGGCAAGAAATGGCAGGTTAAAATCTTTAATGGTCAAGAGTAAATTTAAATACTTTGGACTACAATTGTCTAGGGTGTAAAATTAAGGGAAAAATCAACAACCTCAATTATCAAAAATTTATTTAAAAAATTTTTTTTTGACAATCTCTGAAAAGTACTTTAAAATTTTTTGAACAGAGAATAGTCAATCATGGCTGACATCACCTTACGTTTTACCAAACATTTTTAAGTGTAACGTCGGTCCGTTTATGTGTTTATATGTAAGGTTGGTACCAAATTTGAAGGTCCTAAAACTGTTAGTTTTTTTTAATGAATTTTTTTGTCACCTTTATGTATGAAAAAAATGAAGTGTAAGAAAACCCAAATAATTATTTGGAAATATTTGGAAATATTCTCTTTTTTTCACACTGCAAGGATAATTCTTTATTCTCATATATAGATATATAATATATATATATAATATATATATATATAGTATAATTATATATATATATATATATTATATATATATATATATATATTATAGTATATATAATATATTATAATATATATATATATATATATATATATATATATATATATATATAGTATATATATGCCCTATATATGGTTCAAGGACCCCTTCTATGGATTTAAATAAGTACAGTTTCAAAGCAGTGATATCGAATCAGGAAACTTGGAAAACTGTTACGATATGCCTTCTTTTTCTGGAAGGCGGACTCGAACAGTGGTAGAGCCTTCCTGTTTACATTGTCTAAAGGCGACGCTGTTGTTGGTTCGAGTCCTGCCGCGAGTGAATTTTTTCGTCTTATTATTGAAAGTTGTCGCAACAATATGGTTGTGCCCATGTTGGTGTTCTGATTG
>JABUQX010062269.1:10000-20000 GCA_015478945.1 Trachelipus rathkii | reverse complement strand
AAAATTTGATCATGACCGCGTTTTAAAATCTCCACAAAATCGCCGGATGTTGACGGAAGGCCAGCCCGGCGAGATTGGGCTTCGTTCTTAGGATTCTTTGAGACTCGAATCCTTCCATTTATAGTGGACTATCGTCTCTCTTCACGTAAGGCACCTAGTTAAGGAGTGTTAGCGACTACAGACTTGTTTGGTAGTAGTGGCCCACTACAAGTCTCAACGTAGCCCACCGAGTTCAGAGGCTTTCGGTACGGCTACAAAGACAAGGTCGTCAAGGACAAGGAGGATTCGGATCCTAGGACGAGACCCAGACAACGGAATCTCCTGCATAAACGGCCGCGAAAACCCATTCAACAGACCGAACCTGTTGTTTCATGATGTCAGTGGAGGGCAAAACTCGCTGAGTATCCACCAGAATACCTAAGAAGCTTTAAGGTACAGTACGTAAGCGTACCATACTAAGAGGAAATGTATTTGTTTTTAGATTACAAAATACATACATCTTACATAAAAGTTCAATAAATCTAGAATAGGAAAACTATATACAAGTGGCGTATGGCATATTGGTACCCTTTGGGTCTAATATGCAATTATATTTCATTATGTATAAGTTCAAATAAATTAGAGTAGGAAGTATGTACAAGCGGGTATTTTATATAGTGACGTCGCGAGGCGTCAATATACTGAATAGACGTCTTGTACATGACTTCGATAAGAAAACACATAAAAGGTGTTTTATTACATTAGTAAAGCATATCTGTTAATGCTTCTCACTACATAAAACAGCTCAAGAAAAAGCTGTATTGCACAGAAAATCATATAAAAAGCCATAAAAAAAGCCTCTGTATTTTTAACAGAGTGCTTGGTATAAATAAATAGCAAAAAATTTTAGTTTTCTTTATTAGTTTTTATAAAAACTAGAAGAAATAAATTTACACAAAGAAGTGCTAAAACCAACTGTATCACAATTGTTAAAAATTATTTTATTATTGTTTTTTTTTTTGTTTTTTTAAGCAAAAATATCAAAAATAATATAAAAGAATTGTTTGATTGCATTTTTTTTTTTTTTTTTTTCGACGAAGGAAGATTTTTTAAAGAAAAACAAGAAAGAATATCACCATAAAATATTCGCAAGCACAATTAATTTACATTAAACTTAATTAATTTTTTTTATTTTACTAAAGGGTAGAATAAAGTTAGAGAATCACTTCTGTAAAAACCGTTTTCCTTAATTACCAAAATTAAAGTAATTAGAGTTAGTTAAAGATTAGGAAAATCTCGAATATAAACAGTATCTCATAAGAGGGGAGAATAAGAAAACTGTGTGTGTAGGAAGGCTCTATTTTACTTTTATAGTTGAATGAAGTTCAATTTCAAAAACGTCAGCAAAATAGTGGATATCGTAAAATATAGTATACTCATTCACTCACTAAAAACTTGAATGAGAAATTGTGGGAGTAAAATGGGGAAGAGGGGAATAAGCTAAATGCGGAAGAAACAAAAACAGCATTGGGAAAGACATTGACATTGAGTGTATCATTGACCGATAAAACTTGTCCCATTGACTGAGAAATGCGTTTGCAAAGCTTTCAATTCTTGCTCTTTCCGCCACAACACATTCACAAACATATCTACACAATATATATATATTATTGTCGTGTTGTTTTGTGTTGTTTTGAGTTGTTTTGTTTTGTTTTTTTTATGCATATTTTATTTTTAATCAATTTCTATGCATTTATTTTAATCATTATTTATTTTGATTATGTTATTTTACTAACGTGTTCGACGGAATCGAGAAAAAAAAAAAGGTATTTTCTGAAAATAGAAAAAACCAAATCGAGAAATGGAGAAATGACCCTCAACAGAAAACAAATTTGAAAATAGAAATTTCCAAATATCTCGTTTTTTTTTAGTGTGGCAAAATGCCAAGTGTTTTTTTTTTTTTTTTACATATAAAAAATATAACTGGTTTTTTTTATGGTTTAAACCATTGATTTAAAATATAAAAATTACAAAAATTAGAAAGGACCTTACAGAAAGACAAAAGGTAAAAGGTCATCAGAACAAGCTAAAAAGGTCATAGAGGTTCTATTTTGACCCTTGACCCCAGAACAAAATTTGTTCCAGTAAGAACATCAGGAAAATGTTCTAAAGAACACAGGTCATTAGAGGACATGTTCTTCCTCCAGAACACTAGAACAACAGAAATTGTTTCCTTTTTGAATCAGAACAGAGAATTCTTTTAATATCTTAAAAAGAAAATATTTGTCGACATTGTTCCAAGAGAACACAAAACTTTTAGGAAAAGGTTTGAACACAACAGAATGTTATTACAGAACTTGGAGATCAAATGCAGATTGACTGATTCCAATTTAGAGAACATAGTTCACCTTTGAAGAACATAGTTCACCTTTGAAGAACAAAGTTCAGAACATATTCCACCTTTGAAGAACATAGTTCACCTTTGAAGAACAAAGTTCATATTTTTGAAGAACATTGAGAAATATTCTATATTCTATATTTTATAGAACAAATAGGTCAAGAAGAGATGACCTAGAACATTTTAAAGAACATTAAGAACATATTATCAAATCAGAACATTGAACTATATTCTATATTCTATATTTTGCTAAATATTTTATAGAATAACACAGAACATTATTGTGAAAGTGAAAAAAGACTTAAGAAAAAATATGTTTATATTTTTTTTATTTTTGTTTAAATAGTTACATTCACTATTTATATTAGAAAATATTAAAGTGATAAAAAGTTTTTAATTAATAGTGATTTAATATCTTGTACTATTTTGAATATTTGAACAGATCATATTCAATGAATTTAGAATATTTAGTGAGAAACATTGTCGTTTTGATAATAATGGTTCTTTGTTTCAATAGAAAAGAAAACATAGTTCCAATCTCTTTGAAACTTAAAAAAGTTAATAACAAAGTAATTAAATAGTTTAATAAATTAAGTGAGGTAGACATTTGTAATTAAATATTAATTAGTAACCGATCTTAATGAACAATAGTAATTAAAATATAGTGATAAACACTTGTGATTTTAATTAATTTTATAGAAAGTTTTTTTTAATTTTGTTAATTTAGAATTTGTTAAAAGATTTCCATTGAAAATCATAGTAATTAAAGACATTAAAATAAAGTGAAAATAAACACTTATAATATTTTAATTAATTACGAATTTTAGAAACACTTAGTTTTTTTTTGTGTGTTGAAATATTCGAGTTTAAAGAAAACTCTATATATATATTCTAAATTTGGGAAAACATAGAACTGCTAATGTGTTTTTTTTTAATATAATTTTTTTTGGGTCTTAACATCAAAACCATATATTTCTTTATTTTTATTCACTTGAATATGGAAAAACAATTAGAAAAATTTCTTACCAAGAGCATTAGGAAATGCTATAAACTTTGAAAAAAATTTGTAAAAATTTTTAGTGACTGAAAATACTTGGAAAAAGTTACTTAACAAGAGCAGTAGAAAATGCTATAAACTTTGAAAAAATTTTGTGAAAAATTTTAAAGAAATTTTTAAAATATAGTTTAAAATTTTTAGTACAACAATCCTATTGTTTGAAATTACAGAAAAATGAGTAATTTTCAGAACCAGTACAATCATAGAAAATATTGAGCCAAAAGAGATAAGTCAATTAAGGACAGAAGTTTCAAGAACTTTCTCTTAATAGATTATCTATGGGAAGAATATTTTTAATTAGTTTTTTTATAATTTCAACTTTAAAAATGAGTTCTTTAAAGACATTTAAGACATTTATAGAACTTTGAACTGTGAAATTTTTTTGAAATAAATAGGAATATTTATTCCTCATCATCTAAATAGATTGATAAACTACAATCAACAGCCTCAACACAATGAAGAGGAATAGTAAAGATAAAGAAGAGGACGAAAGAATGTTGCAACGACTCGCATCTTTATATACAAATATTGAGGAAGCTCTGGAGTATTATTCCTGGCTTCATACCGAACCAAATTCCCTATTAGAGGAACAAACAAGGATTCATTCTAGCAATAGAAACAATGAAGATATTGTTATTGAAGAACCATATCGATATAGAATGGCCACTGTGCCTTGGATAAGCAATGAAAGTGCTCAAACATTAGAAGACATAGGTCATAATAACAGGTTTACTCCTGTCAATAATTTTACTGTTTATCGTATGCAAGATATTCCTTCAGAACTACCGCCAATAGATAATGACTTTGGTTGGTATATTGATATGGTTCTTTCAGATCTTGATTACGAAGAAGATTTGGATAATGTCATCATAGAAGAATGGGAAGGTTCAATAGACACCTTATCCCTGTTAGAATGGGAACCTTCCGAGGAAGATGCGTCTTTAATGGCATGGTTAGAAGAACCAGAAGTTATAGATCACATCATGGGTATTTCTAATGAAAGTGACACTTTCAACAATGATAATGAATATCCAGAATCCCCAACAGAATTTATTAACAATGATCATCATCAGATAGAAGAACATGATCAACAGATAGTAGTTTTTGATCGACATATGATAGATCACGATTATTGTGCTAATAATCCTGCATTAGAAGAAAACGATACTTCTTCTGAGAGAGCTAGAAGGCTCCATACAATTATGAATAACATAGGTCTGTCTATTGAGGGAACCAGACAACGCCAAATAATTTTGGATGAATTATATGGAGGTTCGATTGAAAGTGAATTCCTCCCGAACTTTTCAGATCCTTTCGGAAATAATGAGGATCCAAATAGGGAAGAATATCCCTATGGTTTTGAACATACAGATGTTCAAGTTTTAGAATACTTCCCTTCTATTTTAACCCCTATAATTGAGGTATCGGAAGAAATAGAAGAAGGACCAGAAGACATTACTATGGTTATAGAAATATCTGGGGAAGAAGATGGAAACACACCTCCCCACACGATTATTAATGAATATATGAATCTTTAGGCAAGGAAGAGTAGACAGATCTCTTCTTTAGCAAAAGATAGAATAACTCTGTGTTAAAATAGTACAAAGGTACAAAATAATAGTACAATTACTTTTCAGAAATTCACATAAATGTATTCAATGTGATAAAAAAATAGTGTTGATGAAAAGCGGTAACATAATTGAAGAAAAAGAAGATGGTGATAACAAACCGATAATTATCCATTCTTTAATAAATTTCTTTAGATTTAAATTTATGAAAAAGATTGAGAATACTTCATTAAAAGATTTAATAAAATTATATTTCTCTGATATAAAAAGGTCATTGAAATAAGAGACGACGGTAAACATAAAATTTGGATTTCAGAGGAAATTTCAAAAAATTGTTAAATTTGCTCACACTGATAGCTCCATGAAAACAAACTTCTTACAATAAAATCACCAATGTATATATATATAAATATATATATATATATATATACAGGCTTTAACAATTCATAGTGAAATTTATAAAATTCATACGGGAAAATAGGATATTGGGACCTAGAAGCAAACAGAGTAGAAAATCAGAAATTTCGAAAATTGCTGTTTTCGCTTCAAGCGCCTTTGTAAATTTTAACCATTATTTAAACAATATTAATAAATTTATATATATATATATATATTTAAACATATATATATATATTCAATAAAAACAGAAATTTAGAGTTTAAACTCCAGAAATCAGAATTTATAAGCTTAGTTTGAGATTGAAGTAAGGTAAAAATGGAATATTCCACAGAACCAAATTTTGAGGAAATATTAATGAGAATATTGTCCTTCATTCAACAGACAGCCAAGGAGAACAGATTACTCCACAGAAATATTGTATTTTAAATTAATATTAATTAAAGAAGTTAATTAATATACAATTGATAACTCTTTTAGGAAGAAAAGAGACTCCTAGAATGAACAAATATCAAGAAGAAAAGGATATTTTTCAAATAGAAACTCTTAAGAAGAAGAGATTACCCAAGCCAACTTAAGTATTAAATTGAAGGAAAGTTTCAGACAAAGAAGTTAATTACTGCTTCAGTATTAGAAAAAGAATATGGAGCACTTAGATTTAAATTGATATTCAATTAATCTAGCTAGAATACTAGAATAACATTTTATTCTAGAAAATTTTAAAATGGAACTTTAAAGAAAAGTTGAAGTTTTGAAAGCAGAATTTATAGGATATTTTATTTATTCTCCTTATTTTTAGGAAATAAATTTAGACTATCAGTCTTTTGTTTGAAAATTACCAGACATTATGTGCACTAATTTTACAAAGGATTTAGCAATTTTGCTCAAATCATAGATGAACTTTAAAAAGATACCAAAGCTTATATCTTAATAACTTTTGTTCTCATAAACTTTCAAAGGCTCAAGTGACAAAAGTTTTACAGAAGAATATGAGAATAAAACAGACATTTTGGAAATGTTATAGGAAAAGCTACTATTCCTTGGAACTTTACCTCAAATTTTTTAGAAAAAGAACATGAGAAGACCCATAGGTGCTTGCTCATGGAACATTCATAAAAGGTGTTTATTTATTAATTGTTTTATTTAAATGTTAATAAATAACATATTGTCTTATGCCTACATAGTTTATAGGATAAGAAAAAAGAAAGAAAATAAAGAATTTTTATTCTATTTAACCATTGGAGCTTTTACAGGAAAGAACCTAGGTTAATATTGTTGAAACAGAAGGTTCCAAATAAAGGATAGATAGTTTCCTTTAGTTTTAAGTCTTCAAGAGACTGTATTATCAGAAGAGATCTGATAAGAAAAAGAATATAACATCAGAAGTTAACAATGTAGAATAGAAAGATCTTCGTTTGCGATTCAAGAAAGACAACCTATAAAAAAAAAAGGAATTGGACAACCTTTTAGATAGGAACCTCTTCAAAGATAGCTTTCAAGAACTTTGATACATTTACATTTTGTTTAACATTTAAAGTGAGTTTTCCAGTTGCAAAAGTTTAAACAACCTTTGACCTTAGATAAGAGATCGAAGTTTACTTTGAATGAACTTGGACACTTTATTTAAAGTTAAAATGAAAAGCCAAGAAGGCCTATTCCTGTTAAGAGGAAGATAGGGGTATATAAAGAACAGAAAAGGTTCTTTTATAAATACTAGCTAAGAAAAGGTTAGTTACTGGTCAGAAGTTGTGACAATTTAGACAACTAGATGGGAACGAAACTTTTTAATAATTCTGTTAAATCATTCGAGACTCATCCGTGGAAAAAAGGACAGAGAATCCTACTATTTCCAGAACTCAGTAATGACCAGGAATTCCATAGGATTGGAAGGATAAGCCGGTTATTCACCAAGGAGTTCTAACAATCATTCAGGAATTGTAAGTTAGCATCCTTTACAAGGAATATTTACCGTTGATTGTTACTTTTGAGAAACTCGTAGGAAAAATTAGGAAAGTAATGAAGACTTTCCTTAAGTTTAAAGAAAAGCCTCTTTAGGCATTGAAAAGAATTATAGTCAACAGGGAGATTAAGAACTCTGTTTTGAGAATAATTAGTGACATAATGGTCAGAAGAAGTGTGTTTAAAAACCACTTGTGTTTCTTATGTTTAATAAGTGCCAAAAAAGGGTAAAGAGTTAAGAATAGCCGGAAAAGGGAAAGAACAGGATTATCCTGACAATATTCCATCTTGGCAAAGATTTTTACTTTTATCTTGGCAAGGATAACAATCCACCTAGGAATTAGAAGTAAATCCTAGCAAATTTTGGTAGAGATCTACCCTAGTAACAATAATAGTAAAAGTTATTCATGTGAATAAAATTTATGAACGAAAACCTTCAAGAAACTGTTTATAACTTAGTTGGAAAATAAGAAAGAAATTATAAAAGAAAATTATAATTTTAAAAGTTTTAAATTTGTTGTGGAAAAGCCTTTTTATCTCAGACCTTCTTCTCTCAAATATTTAGAAATGTTAAGAAGTTGTAATGAAAATTGATTTCATAAGAATCTTTAGAGCTACCAGAAAGAAATTGAATCTTCAAGTTACCATAATACTACAAAACACATTGAAATTTATACGTTATTTATCAGGAAAATATAAATAACACATTAGAAATTATACGTTATTTATCAGGGAAAATAAATAACACATAAAAGGATAGTTCATACGTTAGTTAGTTGAAAATAAATAACATATGAAAATTATAGTTCATATTCATTGCAGGAATATGTTTCAGTTTTGTCTTTTATATATTTTTATATAAAGAAAAACATCTTTTATATATTTTTATATAAGAAAAAATATATTTTATAGATGTATGGTAAAGAACCATACATATTACAGAAAATTATCTTTTATATATTTTTATATAAGAAAAATATATTTTTATATGGTAAAGAACCATACATATTTTATTTTATAGAATCGACTATATATGTATAAGATAAGGAATCATACATATTTTACAGAATCGATTACAGATGTATAGGGTAAAGACCCATACATATTTTTAAGAAATTAGCAGAAAATATCTCAGAAACTTCACATATTTTAGGTGAATGTTTTAAAAGAGAAACATTGGATTTGTTTTCTCTCCTAACATCTGTTAGTAAACTAGCAAGATTGTTGAATTTAGAAAAGATCAACCAGATAATTCTGGTAAAATGTTGATTATGATAATCACCAACAGAACGTAAGACTTCAATTTTGTTCCAGAATGAAAAGAATGTAAGTGAAGAGGTAGGAAGTATTGACACTATGATTGTCCAATCGCTATCTTCATACTCATTCCCAAAAGGAAAGAACGAATTGTTTGAGTCAACCAGACAACTTTAAATTGTGTCTACTACAACAAAGAATATTGGGAGACAGTCAGAATAAAAAGGCCTATGGAAAGTGTCTTTACTGTTCTTTTCTTATTCTTGATGGGAAACTAGACACAGAAGAAAGTTAAAACTTTAGGAAAAAATCTATTAATGAATAAAATTTTTAGATAAAATAATAGATTAATAAATTATTAGAACAGAAGACAGAATTTGATTCTAGGAAGATATTCATCCACACTGAATTCTAGAAAAATATAATTTTATTTTTCGTTAGTCCTAGAAACTCTTTTGTATAAAATATTTGGTTTTGACCAAGAAAATGTACATAAAGACTGCCTCAGAATTGTAAACAATTGTAAGTATGGAATTGAATACCTGAGGTAGTATAGACTTATGAGTTTAAAATCAGAAACTGGAAAGTTTAGGTGGAAAAATGAAAATATTGAGGATAAGAAGAATTGAGTGATTGAAAACCACCACTGAAAATTGATAGCAATTCTTCATAGGATTCTCAATAAATTCCACCCAGTACCTGAAAATAAAATACTTTTTTTTTATATTCTTATACTTTTATATTTTTATATAGAAAAATATAAAAAACATAGTTTATAGTACATAAATTGATTAAAGATAAGAAATTTTAATGAGTTTTCCATTTACTAAACTCATATCAAAGAACATTTGAAATTGGTTCTTTGAAAATAATTATTCAGATAGAATATATATCATGAAAAGACATGTGATATACTTAAATAGTTCCTATTAATATTAAGAAAATACAATGGAATGTTAATTGGTCCAAGAAGACAAAGAAGGAACATTTCTCTTCCAATCTTCCAATTAATTCCATTATTTTTATTCAGTTTGCTGTAAATAAAATCTTTGATAATTTAGAAACAATTTCTAGTTAACATAATTACATCTTGAATTACATGATGACAAAAGTTACTAGAATTAAAATAAAAAGTTTATAACTTTTTAACTTTGGACCATAAAAGTCTTTTCATATCATTTCTATCATCTATCTGACAGAAGAAATAAGTTGAATTTTGGCCACTTTCATCTGAAAACTTTTGGAAGACAAGATAGATAGTTGTAACAGCTTAATAAAAACCAATTTCCATATGTGATCAGGAAATTTGAAAAGATACTATTGATTAGAAATTCTTCATCAGAACCTCATTAGTAATCTTAGCAAGGTCCAAACATAAAGAAAGAT
>JABUQX010062269.1:0-2500 GCA_015478945.1 Trachelipus rathkii | reverse complement strand
ACTGTGAGAAAGGTTTTAATCGTAAACATGATTTAGTAAGACACATTCGAATCCACACGGGTGAAAAACCATTTAAGTGTTCTTATTGTGATAAAAGATTTAGTGATGGAAGTCATTTAAGAGTTCACCTTCGAACCCACACTGGTGAAAAACCATTTAAGTGTTCTTACTGTGAGAAAAGTTTTAATGGTAAACTTAAGTTAGAAAGACACATTTGGAAACCCACTCGGTGAAAAACCCTTTAATGTTCTGACTGTGATAAAAGTTTTAGTGATGAAAGTAATTTAAGAGTTCACCTTCTAATCCACACGGGTGAAAAAAAATTTAGGTGTTCTTACTGTGAAAAAAGTTTTAATCGTAAACATGATTTAGAAAGACACATTCAAATCCACACAGGTGAAAAACCATTTAAGTGTTCCTACTGTGAGAAAAGTTTTAATCGTAAATGTGATTTAGAAACTCACATTCGAACTCACACGGGTGAAAAACCATTTATGTGTTCTTACTGTGAGAAAAGTTTTAATCGTAAACATCATTTAGAAACCCATATTCGAACTCACACGGGTGAAAAACCATTTAAGTGTTCTTACTGTGAGAAAAGTTTTAGTGATAAAAGGACTTTAAGATTTCACCTTCTAACCCACACGGGTGAAGAGCCATTTAAGTGTTCTTACTGTGAGAAAAGTTTTAATCGTAAACATCATTTAGAAACCCACATTCGAACCCACACGGGTGAAAAACCATTCAAGTGTTCTTACTGTGATAAAAGTTTTAGTGATAGAAGTCATTTAAGAGTTCACCTTCTAACCCACACTGGTGAAAAAATATTTAAGTGTTCTTACTGTGAAAAAAGTTTTAATCGTAAACATGATTTAGAAAGACATATTCTAATCCACACGGGTGAAAAACCTTTTAAATGTTCTTACTGTGATAAAAGTTTTAATCAGAAAAGTAGTTTAAGAGTTCACCTTCGAACCCACATAGGTAAAGCTTCAACTTCACAGAAAACATAAAAACATTTGAATCTTTATTAAAGATCAGTGTTAAAAATGAACATTGATTGTTAGGACAGTCCTGAAATTATTTTCGAAAATATGGACTTATTATAAATTTAATGTATTTAGAATTAAGTAATTTTTTTTTGTAGTCTGGTAAATAGTAGGTGGTAGTAGTAGGCTTAGGAGACTGAAGCTTTATTCTAAATATTCAAGTGAAGGCCTAGATGTGTTAAATGGATGCGTTTATTGTATTAAGAGGTTTTGTTTTTCTTGTGTTTATGAAGCAGGAAAATTATTATTTCTAAAAAACTTCTTTAATTTTTTAATTTTTTTTTTTATTTTTTCAGTTATTTTGTACATGTTTCCAGTTCGACTCTTTTAAATAGTTTGTTTTTTTAATTCATTTTAAAATTTCACGTGTTTATTATTCCAAACCCTTAAAATATTATTTTTCAAAATGCAAAGAGGAATTAATTTTTAGAGATTTAAGGTATGTTTTATATATTGCAAAGTTTCTGAATTTATCATTTAATATTTATTTGTTTTATACAAGATACTTAGCTTATACCTGGACTTAAACTAAGAGTAATAAATGATTTGTACCGTTTTAGAGTTTCATTCTCCCTAATGATAAAGCTATCCATAGCATCCTAATTCTTGCTTGGAAAAAAAAAATAGCATTTTTTTTGGTAATAAT
The DNA here is from genome assembly GCA_015478945.1 of Trachelipus rathkii. Taxonomy (NCBI): domain Eukaryota; kingdom Metazoa; phylum Arthropoda; class Malacostraca; order Isopoda; family Trachelipodidae; genus Trachelipus; species Trachelipus rathkii. The sequence goes on along the minus strand of JABUQX010062269.1, from coordinate 805 downwards.
ATCATTTAAAAAAAAAAAAAAATAGCATTTTTTGGTAATAATATCATTTCAGAATCATTTGACAAATAAATTAATTAAAATGCGCGTATAAATTTACAACCTAAACATATATTTGATAACAGACTATATTCCAATCCACTGCTGAATGAATATCATTTGCCTCAATTGAGAAACCTTTAAAGCGTAAATGTATTGTTACCGTACATGTTATTGATAGTAATGAAATAACGGGGATATCGTAAGTAAAGTAAATAAGTAATATTAAAAAAAAATTATATTATTTAAACTTTAAGATTGTCATCACCATATTTCTGGGCGTTCACAAATTAGAAGTTAGCTCCAAAAGTTTTTTTACTGTAACGCTAGAAACTAGAGGGTTGTCTGGATACTTCCTGACAGCAGCTGCCCACCACCCACAGGGTTGGGTTTTTAGGTAAAAACCAGATAGTAAAATTGAGATTTGGAAAGAAAAATATACGGTATATTTATATAGTAGCCTTTATAAAAAAAATGAGTAAGGTACCACTAGGAAAGCAAGGTTGTGGAGTCAGTTCAATATTTTTTCGACTCCAATTTCCAACTTCAATTCCACCCTTTTGAAATTACTGGACTCTGATCTCTGAAAAAAAAAAAATAAAAAATGTATATATATATATATAATATATATATATATATATATATTATATATATATATATATTATATATATACCTATATATATATATAGTATATATATAAATGTAATATTATATATATATATATATATATAATATATATATATATATATAGTATATATATATCTCTCTC
>JABUQX010062268.1:5000-25000 GCA_015478945.1 Trachelipus rathkii | reverse complement strand
CTATTACGCACGAGACCTTTAATATATATATATATATATATATATATATATATATATATATATATATATATATATATATATATATATATATATATATATATATATATATATATATATATATATAAATGTGTGTGTGTGTGTATGTGTGTGTGTGTGTGTGTGTGTGTGTGTGTGTGAGAGATAAAAAGGCGTGGAAGATTGTAATTTTATTTACTCCATGTAAAAATATTTTATATATATTTTAGGTCTCGAATTTGAGAGTATAGTAACGTTATATATGAAAACATCTTATTACTAAATCCTTTCAATATATATATATATATTTATATATATATATATATATATATATATATATATATATATATATATATATATATATATATATATATATATATATATATATATATATATATATATATATATATAGTATTAATGATAACCATCAATTAGATAAACCATAGAAAAGCACCATTAAAAGCCAAGTCACTTAATACAACCACCCTAAAGGCCGCTACAAACATTCGTTGCTAGCCGAACAATTTCGTGTATGGCAAATCAAGCCCGAATAACGAACATTTGCCATAAATGATCCATTCAACATGTGGTGTTTGACTATTCGTCTTAAAACAGTTTGTTGAAAAGTTCGCCGAATATCGAATGTGTGTGTGTGTGGTGTGTGTGTGTGTGTGTGTGTGTGTGCAGCTGCAGCCTTAAGAAACGAACGAACGCTAAAACAGTAAATCAGTAAATCAGTTCCCTTCCTTCATTCCTTCGCTCACATGAAGAGCATTCATTCCCTCCCCGTTCGTCAATTAAGGTCAAATCCCAATTGTACAATTACACGAAATTAACCTAATTCTTCTCCTTTAGCGAAAGCCAATTAATACGCACCTTGTTTTCTGTGAGGACGAAGATGAATCTGCCCTCAGAGTCCAAAGGCATGTCGGGCAAGACGCGACTTCCAGCGTCAACCACTTCTTCCGCATACTCTTCGCTATCTTCTGCGCTTGATAAAAGGATCTGAAAAGAAAATATTATATATATATATATATTATTACAGCAGCAGCAGCAGCATATGCTGAGCATGGGCTAAGGTTATATATACAGCAGCATGGTTACGCAGCATATATATATATGTTGGTTATTATATATATATATATATATATATATATATATATTATTATATTATATATATATATATATATATATATATATATTTTATTTTTTACAAATGTTACCAATGTCAGTATTGAAATTATTCAATAGGCCCCTACTAATAATATATTCATCTTATTATCACTATCACTATAAATGGTTATACTCTTCTGAACAAAAATAGAAGCTTCCTTCAATTGCCTAGCACCGTATCGGTAATACCTTCGCATACTGCCACTCTTTTATCGAATTTATATATATTATTATATATATAAGACATAAGGTATACATATATATATATATATATATATATATGAGATATATATATATATATATATATAAGGTTATATATATTTCAGAGTATATATAGATATATATAAGTGAAAGAGGTATATAGTATATATAGTATATATATAGTATATATTATTTGTGAGCAGTGATATATATATATATATATATATATATAGGTATGTATATATAACCCTTTTATTATTGCTATAAATCTAGTTTGGTAAAACCACAAAATAATTTGACTTTTGATAGCGTATAACATAAAGCTGATAATGACCCTATCGATTGGCATTACCAGCCAAATTGCTCCTAGTGCCACTATGTTCAAACTCCCGTATCTATGGCACGTTATAATCAGGTAATGGCACCAATACATATGATAAACGCCTCCTATCACGTGAATTCATATGAAATTAAATGTATACCAATGCTGGAGCAGCTTTCTGCGTGCGCTAATCGCCAATAACTATGGTTCATCTCACTAACATCCCATGAACGATAAAAACTGAAAACCACCTTTCTCTGATTTTATGCCCCTTAATTATTGCAAAAAACTCTAATTATATATCACCTAAAAATTATTATATATAACTGATACACTCTGAGATACTCATTGACCATCAAAGTCTTTTGATCCAAGAGAGAGAGGATATTTTTCACATTTAGAGAGGTTTTTTGAAAGTTTAACAAAAAGTAGAGAGATTAGAGAGTAAGTGAGGGATAGAGAGTAAGTGAGAGATTAGAGAGTAAGTGATGGATTAAGAGAGTAGAGGAGGGAGAGAGGAGGAGAGAGAGAGAAAGAAAGAGGAGAAGCAAAGAAAGAAAAAAAGAGAGAAAAGAGAGAAAAAGAGAAAGAGGAGAGAGGAGAGAGAGAAAAAGAGAGAGTGAGGAGAGAGAGAGAGAGAAAGAGCAGAGACAGAGAGAGAGAGAGATATGGTGAGAGTATAGCAGAGAGAGAGCTCGAATTTTCTTTAAAAAGGCGTCAAATGCGTGACATGCGTCGATAAAATTCACGAAAATAGCCCAGCGTACGCGATAGCTGTCCTTTGAAGACTACATATAAAATAATTGATTAAAAACTCCTCGTATGCATAAAAACATACAATTTTCGTTTGATAACTAATTCATACCTATTATTCTTAAAAGCCTATAATTTCCGGCTTAAAGATATTATTTCTAATGGATTAAGAAGACTTAAAAGAGTTATAAATTCAATGATATTAATTGATTTATTTTCAATGATTTGCTTTAAAAGAAAACGTTAACAATCACATTGTGCTAAAAAAAAAAAAAACTAATACACAAGAAACCATAAACTAGAATTCAAAAGTTACTAATAAATAAACATAAAATTAAATAAATAAAAATACACTACCTAATAAATACAACAATTCACCCCTTCCTTTAACATAAATAACTAAAAATAAAAGTATTTCAAACGAACAGGTATAACGATAGTCTGTCTGCCCACGCGAAAATCGCAACAAAATATTATGAATTTTTTAAAATCCATATCACAATGGGCACTCAAATTATCTCAAATTACTAATTATAATAAATAAATAAATAAATAATTAAAATAATAATAATAAAATAATAATAATACTAATATTTACACTACTATAATGCACATTAATAATACTAATAATAATAACAATCTTCGATTATAATTATTATTAATAAGATTACTTAATATACATGCAGCTAGTATAAAGTAATCTTATAGTATATGTATATATTATATACAGTATATATATAAGATATAGATATATATATATATATATATATATATATATGGGTATATATATATATATATATATATATATATATATATATATGGAAGATAAGTATATAAAGCTGCTATATATATATTTCTGCCTCTACTACTTAATAGAATGCGTATCTAATTAAAGAGGACTACGACGAATGAAAAACGTCACTGAAATAGGAGACCCAAAATGAAGCTATATTACAGTGGATTATCGTATCTTTTATCATCATTATTATAATAATGACGACGACGATAGATTATGATGTAATCGAAACCATATTTAGGTCTAAAGGTATTCCAAAGAACCTTCAAAAATCAACCAGAGTGCTTCGACCTTTCCTCTCATTGTATAAAGTGAAATGGTAATTATTTCGACTTCCAACATTATGATTTCCCCTCCTTCTTTATATATATATATATAGAGTATAAGGTTATATATATATATATATATATAAGCATATTATATATATGTTATATATATGGTAGTAAAGAGAGCAGTATATAAGGCGGCGGTATAAATATATAGAAAGTTATATATATATATATGTTATTATATATATATATATGTGTTATACTGTACACGGGGTATTTCTACCCCCGCTGTCAAGGAACATTTTTAATATAGGTCTAGTAAGACTCTGTTGGCAATAAACGATTGATGTTAACAAGATCGCTGCTCATCATATCCGTAATATATATGAGTACATATATATATAATATATATATATTGGTTATTGTAGAAGAATGGAGAGGATATATTATTAATATTATAGGGTTATTATTATTATTATTATTATATATATATATAAGTATATATATATTATATTATTATATCATTATTATATTATAGTGCTATGATATTATTATATATTTATATATATACATATATGGTTATATTATTATTATTACATACATATTATTATTGATATATTATACATATATACATAGTATATATTTTTATTATTAAGGTTATGGATATGATATATATATGTATACATACATATATATATTATATATATGTAGCTATGATTATTTGAAAGCTAAATAAGTCTATTTATATTGACGAAATAATCTTTGTAATTAATAATGAAAATTAACTATCAAAGAATATTCTTTTACTAGCAAAGATTTTATAAAAAAAAATGGTCAAATTAAAATCTCTGCATACATTACACTGAGTCGTGCCTTTAGTAAATTTGTGACCCCTTGCTTTCTACCGAAATATTTTATTCGTCTGACATATTTAGTTCTTGTGGCAATCGTTCGTTAGGCTAATTTAGTTTTAGTGACAAACTTTTTTTTTGTAAGGTATCCTATAAGAAAAAGCATTAGTGTTCAATCTGAAGAACATAAGAGACCACTCGATATCAGTATAAATATTTATACATACTGCCTCTTAGCCCAATCCATTTGGATGATGAAAATCTCTCAGGGTAACTAATTCTTGCTATTACATTCAAAATATCATTGTGCCTACCTCCCACACCTTGTTCTAAAGTCTTCACCATCCTATATCTAGCTGAAGAATCCATGACTCAAAATTTAACAAATATTGATAACTGTCCCATTAAAATGTTAGAAAATCTTCTATCAAAAAGTTGTTGTCTTCTACTTTTGGATGTTCTGCACAATACCATCAGATTCAAATTTATCACGTTGTGTACGAAATTATATATAATCCGCGGGAAGTTCTGTTTCAAAGTACCGCTTTGACTATCTTTGGAAATCTTTAATATTCTGTTCCTGCACATATTCAATACAACCCTACGTTGGTCAAATATTAGTTTGGAAATGACCATATTCATGGTATATATATATATATATACATATGATATATACATATATTATAGTTAATAAAGAGTTATGTTATTATTATTGTTGTTATATATATAATAGTGAGAGAATATATATATATTATATATATTAGTTATTATATATGTATATACAAATATATATATAAGTTATATATATATATATATATATATATATATATATATATATATATTATAATTAAGTAGTAGAATTAGCAATACGCTAATGAAGCAGCCCGTCAACAAGACAACCCTGTTTCTAAGTCCATGTTGAAACTTTATCGTACGTTGTAGTTTGGTTACAAGTTTCAATTTGACGAAACGCATCGATGAAGAAATGTCGCACCAAAGGATACGAGCCGTGAAGCCCTAACAAACATTTCTCATATCTCAATACTCAAAATTCAGTGACGTTTTCGATGAGGGAAGAAAAAGACGACGATACGAAGGGGAGAGAGAGAGAGAGACCACACATCAAAGGCGACACCGCGACCACGCGAACGCGTATCAAGTTCGTCAACCAAGGATTATTGCACAGGGGGGAAAAGGCTTCATTCTGCAAAGCCTTAAGAAGAGGAAAGCTTCACCCTATTACTAAAAACACACAGACAAACATACCCATATACACACACTACTGCGCATATATATCATATATAATATATATATCATATATATATATATATTAAGCATATTGGTTAGTTGGTTGGTTGTTATTGTTATTATATATATATATATATATATATATATATATATATATATATATATTATATATATATATATATATATATATATATATATATATATAGGTGTTGGAATATCAGAGTGCGTACGAGCGAGCAAAAGCGTATAGGTGCCCGAGTGCGAATTTTGCGTGCGTTAATAGTTACCCCCTATCACAAGCAATTAGCTAAGTGAATCGTTCCTTATGAAATGGTCGCTCGTGCGGCCTCTGATTAAACACATCACGACACTTAATGCGATTCGATACGTCTCTCTAATGCCTTTTAATACATATTTAAATGGCCGTCCCAGTCGTTAAAACGTCATTGCAATTACATTTAAACAAAAAAATATTAAAAATCAAGTCGTGCCATAATATTATATATATATATATATATTATATATATAGTAGCAGGGCATATATATGAGCAGCATATATATATAGCATATATAAGGTTATATATATATATATATATATATATATATATATATATATATATATATATATATATATATATATATTAATTTATCATATATATATATATATATATATAATGAAATCAAAGATGTGACTCGAGGTCCTTCTTATTCCGAAGATTTGCTTTCTTTTAAATTTGCTGTTGAAGAAATTGAAGAGAAAAAAATTATATACACTTTTAATTAAGATATTTTTCATTAATTTTACTCTCGTTGATAAAAGTCTATCCTTGTGAAAGGTTCTGCTGTCAATGGACTCTCGAATCTCTTTTGCCATTTTTTTTTTTTTTTTTTTTTTTTTTTCTTTTTCAATGCTTCGCTATACTTAGAGGCTGTTTTAATTAAATTAGACATATCCTGCTGTTGTTCCCCTGCATATTATAGGAATAACAGGCACACAGATTTTTTTTTTTTGAATTCTTTATAAAAGTATCTTAAAAGAATCAATCTTGAACCTACAAACTACATCTAAAATCAAACATCCAAGTTTCATAAGTTTAATCGTTCTTCTGTGGCGTAGGTCCCGGGTTTGACTTCTTTAGAGAGAGGTTCTTTAGAGAAGTTTCAAAACTATTCTACTGAGGGCAGAACCCGTGTGGAGAGGACTTAAAAAAAAAAAATATATGCAAAAACTTAATAAAAAGTCATAGATTACAAAAGTTGGTTCTATAAATCTCTACAGACATTGTGACAGAAAGACCAAACTTTTAAATAGTTTTTAAATTACTTTTAATCTTCTGCAAACGTTTAAAACCTATAGAACGAACGACAAAAGTTTTTTTTTCACATAATTTTTACCTTTAATTCTAGTTAGTAAGAAAAGCGAGAGAAACCCAAGATTAAATTTGTTCTTCCCCCTTGTTTAATTAACAAATTTGATTACAAACTTTCTAGTTTAAGGTCGTCAAATTGATATTTTTTTTTTTTTTTAAAAAAAAAAAAAAAAAAAAACAAATTGACATTTCATTTCGTTACAAAAAAAAAAAATTACTAATTTAACTATCAGTTGAGCTTAACTTCAATATCAACTTGTGAAGTTTAAGCTTAATTTGGAAAAGCAATACAAAAATATATATATATATATATATATAAAGTAGAGATAGTATATATATATATATAACATATTATTATTATTACATATATATTATTATTATTGTTATATTATTATGTTATACATATAATATTATTATATATATTATATTATATATTATACATATATACATACATATATATATGGAATAATATATATATACATATTATACATATATATATTATTGTATTATTATTATTATATATATTTATATTATACATGTATACATACATACATGTATTATTGAATGACTTCATATTAGATATTTATATATATATTATTATTATTATTATTATTATTATAAAGATATAAGAATATTATTACATATTATTATATATTATTATTATTATTATATATATATATTACATATATTACATATATATACATATATAAGTTATATTATTATATTATTATATGTATTATTATTATTACATATATACATACATAAATATCGTACTACATATATTAGTTACATATATATTACATATACATATATTATTATTATTATTATTGTTATTATATATACATATTATATTATTATTACATATTATATAGTATTATAAGATATTATATATATATATATTATATATTATTATTAAATAATATTATTACACTGTGATATATATATATATATAGTATACAGGCAGAGCAGCAGCGTTAGCAGTTGCATATGTATAGTTATAGTTAGCATATATATATATATATATATATATATATATATATGTATATCAGGGTTGGCAAAACCCACTTTTTTAAAGCCCAGTGGGCCCGGGTTTTTTCACATAAAAACCGAAAACCGGGGGAAATTGTTTTTTTTTATTTTTCCTTTCCTTTTCACCAATAACTGCAATTTCGTATTAATTTAATTGTTTGTTTTCAACACATAAGTTTCATTATAACAGTAATGCCAAAGTCTCTGGATCTGGAAGAAAACTAGGAAATGAATGGACTGAAGTTCTGAATGTCTAAGGCACCAGCAAAGTAAAATGTAAATATTACAGTGATGCAATTAGCAATAAAATAGAATAAAAGTGCATCTGAAAAAATCTTGTAAGCGCTTGTCATATTCTGGCAAATCTAGTGAATCAAGTGCTAATACAACAGATGAAAGTATGGATCTTACAGATGTAGAAGAAAGGGATTCACCTACTTTTTTGATGGCTGCAAGACATTCAACAATGAAAACATGGTTATCTGTATCTGATACATCAAAAACTCAAAAGAAATTGTCTAAATATACCATTAAAATGATAAAACTGCACAAAAAGAAATTCTTGATAAAAAGTATCAAAGTTTTTTTTATGTAACAACGTCTCATTTTAATAGAAGAATTAAAGTGTTGAAATGTGATATAAAACCTTAAGACCTGGTTACTCCTCACCATCTCTGAAAAAAATCTAGCAGGTCCACTTTTTGGACACGGCTCATATATATAAATTATGCATGTTGTTATATATATATATATATATATATATATATATATATATATATATATATATATATGTGTATATATATATATATATATATATATATATATATATATACAGAAATTAACATCTTTCTTCTCAACAAACGAACTAAAATGAGCTTCTATAAACATTTCCACCATAAGTATATATATATTGGTTGGTTATATATATATATTACATATTATTATTATCATATTATATATTGTTGTTACATATAGCAGCTAAGAAAGGGTATAGTTGTTATTGTTGATATTATTATTAGTTATACTATATATATATATATATTACGGCAAAGTGTATATATATATATTATTACATATATATATATTATATATAGAGCAGTTATTAAATAGTTATTATTGGTTATTGGCAAGTAGCATATATATAATATATATATATATTATTGTATATTATTACATATATATATATATACCGTTTATATATATATAAGTTATTACATATTATATATATATTAAGTTGTTGTTGTTAAAGAAAGAGGAGGTAGGTAGTATATAGTTATATTATATACATATATTATATATTATATTATTGATTTATGCTATATATATATATATATATATATATATATATATATCCCCAGGCGGAGTGGCATAATTTTAAAGTCAAAGAGCCGGAGTCATAGTGGGGCAATTTTAAAATGGTGACACCGGAATCGGAGCCGGCAAAAACATTTACCACCACCGCTGCGGTGCTCGTAAATATCAGAAATATCAGCCAAACCGATACCTTCCACTAACATTTCAAATCTCGAGTGCAAAATAAAGTTCCAAATTGATTTAAACGATCTTTTACGACGTGGTTCTAATTTCACTAGAATGAACTGATAATTAATAATAATAGTAATAATAATAATAATAAATAAGAAAAAAATAATAAAAAATCACACACACACACAATAATAATAATAATAATAATAATAATAATAATAATAATAATAATAATAATAATAATAATAATAATAATAATAATAATAACAATAAATTACAATAATAATAATAAAAGTTTTAATTTACTTCTAATTTCTAAATATTTTTTCTGATTTTCTTATTTAATTTTCTTAATAATAGTCTAGAAATAGTTTACAAAGAAAATAAGAGGCATATTTAAATTTATTAGTTTCTGGCCGGTTTCGTCCGTAAATCTCGGACATCTTCAGAGTTTCCTGATTTCTCCTAACATTTGAATAAATTATAATACCCGATTATTAAGATTAAATTACAAATTAAGTGTTAGATTTTTACATTTCATATTATATTTAATTTACAAGTGACAATACGTTAAACTTTTATGTTAATGTCTGGTTTTAAATGTTTTATGTAGTAAGCCTCAGCTATTTTTAGTTTTTGAGCTTCGCATGAGGAGTGCAAAATTTTGAATGACTGTGAGATATCAGGTATAGTTGTTTTGTTATGTTCCGTGAATAAATGTTCGTATATTTTACTAGGTTTAAAGCGGTGTTGGTATGCCCTATCTGCGCCAATCTATTAGTCAAAATCAATAATATACGATCTGACAATAGTCAGACTCCGCTGGATATGCGAATTGGTACACGATACATGGTGATTAACTGAAAGGGTATCCTTAGTAGAAGCAGGAAGAAAGTTTTCTTTGTTTTGTGGTATAGTTTAACTGTGATTTTTGTGTTGCTTGTAGATTTAATGAGTGTTAATAATGCCGCAGATATTTTTTTCTCTTTATCAAATTCTTCTGCATTTGAAGTTTTAAAATAAAAATTAATGCTTTCAGAGATATTATCCGTATTGTCCTGTTTTTTATGGTAGAGTTTGTTGATGGCTTTGTTTATTATTTTCTCCGTTAAATTTAAAGGGTGGTTACAGTTGATCAGGTTCTGTTTAATTCTTTGAACTTCAACATCAAATGATTTCCAATCCGAGCACAATTTATAAGCCCTATATATGAGTGTTTTTACAATTGAATTCTTATATACTTCTGGGGAGTAGGAGCTGTAATTAAGGTACAGACCATTATCAGTTGGCTTAAAAAACAGGACAATACGAATAATATCTGAAAGCATTAAATTTTATTTTAAAACTTCAAATGCAAAAGACTTTGATAAAGAGGAAAAATGCCTACGCGGCATTATTAACACTCACATTAAATCTACAAGCAACACAAAAATCACAGTTAAACTATACCACAAACAAGAAAACTTTCTTCCTGCTTCTCTACTAGTTAATCACCATGTCGTGTACCAATTCGCATGTCCCGAGTCTGACTGTACGTCGACGTATATTGGTTACACGACTAATAGATTAACAGATAGGGCATACCAACACCGCTTTAAACCAAGTAAAATATGTACGAACATTTATTCACGGAACATTACAAAACAACTATACCTGATATCTCGCAAAGTCATTCAAAAATTTTGCACTCTCATGCGAAGCTCAAAAACTAAAAATAGCTGAGGTTTACTACATAAAACACATCAAAAACCAGACATTAACATAAAGTTTAACGTATTGTCACTTAAATTAAATATAATATGAAATGTAAAAATCTAAAATCTAATTTGTAATTTTAATTTTGTAAATCTTGTATTATAATTTATTCAAATGTTAGAATCGAAACTCTGAAGATGTCCGAAGTTTACGGACGAAACGGGTCAGAAACTAATAAATTTAAATATGCCTCATTTTCTTTGTAAACTATTTTCTAGACTAGTATTAAGAAAATTAAATGAAAAATCAGGAAAAAATATTTAGAGAATTAGATGTTAAAAGTAAAAAAAACTTATATAAAAACAAAAGCTGACATAGAATTTCTAAATAATAATAATAATAATAATAATAATAATAATAATAATAATAATAATAATAATAATAATAATAATAATAATAATAAATAATAATAATAATAATAAAATAATAATAATAATAATAATAATAATAATAATAATAATAATAATAATAATAATAATAATAATAAATTACAATAATAATAACGAAATAATAATAATAATAATAATAATAATAATAATAATAATAATAATAATAATAATAATAATAATAATAGCATAATAATAATAGAACAAGAAGAGCGGAAGCATCTCCCTGAAAACTGATTTTAACAACAAGAGAGGCATAAGCTTCTTTGAAAATGAAAACAAAGCGAAGAGAAGAGGATAGCGAAAAGAGCACCTTTTGTCTAGCCGTTTCCACAAAGGCTCTCGAGGACTAATTCCTTGCTTGAGTAAAAACACAAAATATAACAAAGCTGAAAGAGACTCAAAAAAAAAAAGAAGAAGAATTAAATTCAATATTACATTTTGTGAGAACATACATTAAAAGTGTTATAACATGGGATTTAACACACAAATAAATAGTACGATAAACCTACACAAACAATTATATATATATATATATATATATATATATATATATATATATATATTATATATAGTATATATCCTTACAAAATATAAGTTAGTATAGTATATATTATAATATATATACTAATGATTATTTAGGTAGGCGGGTTATATTAGATATATTGATGTTATATAGTATGATGTAGTTATACTCTATATAATATTATGTATTATTAGGTATATAGTATATATATATAGATATAGTAGTATATATATATATATATAGCAAATTTTAAGAACTTTAAAAGCTAATGTCAAAACAAACTGAAGCTCATTAGCATGGACTAATTAAACGATACCATAGATTTATAATAGAGGAGAAAGATGTTTACATTTGTATATAGTAATATAGTAGTATATATATATTATAGTTAATTATATATATATATATAGTATTAGTATTAGGTATATGTTACTGCTCACAACGGATTTCATAACGTCGGTATAATAGTCTATAATAATATATATATATTATTATATATATTATATATATATGATAATCATAGTATATTATATATTATATATACTATATATTGTGATGCCATGGATGTGATAATTGACATCTACGAATGAAAGAATTTGAATATCCGTGAATGCAGATCTTATGTATTTATATTTGTGCGAGTGAGGATTTAGAACTAAATTCTATCAAAAATATTTTAAAACAAATAAAATTTTAAATTATGAAATAAAGACACTTTTATTTAAAGTTTAAACATTTGAGATAATGCCTACCTATAATTCTGTTCTGGTAAAAAAAAATTCATTTAATTACGAATATCGCAAAGGAGAAGCGTCAGAAAGTGAGACGGAGACAGGTTTTCATATGAACATATTGTTTTTCCTTCATATTGTCATTAAAGGAAGGAGTGAAAATTTTGGATTAGTACGGTGGATATCAGAAGGTCCAACTGAAACTAGCGTAGTTACTCGCAATTTTATTTTTCATTTTGTAATACATCTGAATCATAGGATGATTCATAATATCTATGCAATGACCTTGAATTAGATAGTACTGTTCTTAACTATTTCAGTATATGTGAATAACATCTGCAATGTAAGAGCCTGGAAAACTTAATCTTTTTGGATTTTCCTCCATGTGGTTTTTAGAGATTCATAGATTTGTAATTTCTGATCCAGCACCCCCCCCCAATTATTGCATGTTATTTTCTCGAGTGTATTTATTAGCCGCTTGTTTATTCCAACATGGGTTTGTTGGAAAGATTTTTCTCGTAATTTTGTCCTTTAAATCAGACAGCGGGCGGAGGTTCTAAAGTGGAGAGTGAAGATATACGCATTTAATTAAAAAGCTTGAGTAGATGCTCTCAGTTATTTTATAACCGAATACCGGTGCTAAGTAGTTGGCGAGTTCATCTGGTGCTATGAATAATTGGTTGTGATTTTTAGAGAGTGCTCTCGGTTCTGAGATTAGATAGTCGTTCGCCGATGTAGATCTTGGGTTTTTGTCTATCGGTGCAGAGTCTATGTGTGATAGTTATGTTGCCAGGCTAGCGGGTGAGAATGAGCGATAGTGCAGGTGTTGAAGATATTTCTGGCGCTCATACTTTGGCCTGAGGATGTATGTATTTTGTTTTCTGTGATATGTTTATTGTTAGGTATGTATATATCACTTGTGGTTTGGGGTTGTTGTGTGGTGTGTGGTGTATGTTGGTGTGAGATGTATTTAGGTTATAGTATAGTATATATATTATATATATATATTATATTATCTATATATTATATATTATATTTGTTGTTGCCTGGCTGGCTATATATAATATATATAGTGGTGTATAGGTGTTTGCTTAATGCTAGTATATGATTTTGTGTTGTGGAATAATAAAATGTGTTGGGTTTTTTAGTGGTTGGGGTTAGTGTTTGTGATTAGAGGTGTTAGTGGGAGTGGTTTTAGGTGTTGTGGGCTATGTGTATTTGGGTAGATGACTATTGGGTATTTCTACTTCTTGGGGTCAGCTGAGTTGGAGTTCTTGTGCCGTAGTTTATGTATATGGGTATTATTTAGGTGATATTCTATTAATATATATAGCTATATATAATATAATAATATATAGTATATATAATATTTTATTATATATTATATATTGACTCGATATATTATAATATATAATGATATTAATATATTTATTATCAGTAATACGCAACTTGTTCCATAGTAAAATGATAAAGGCCCAGGCCGCATTTTGTTCAGTAGTTGGTTTCCACGGGTCTGTAGGTTTTATAGCGGGTGCGTATGTGAGACTATTGCTTCGGGTCCCAAAGTTTATGACACTCGAGCGCGTCGGTTGGCGTCGTGAGTTTTGATGACCTGTGTGTGACCTTGTGGTTGGTCAGCGCTCACTCTTCCCCTCCTCCTCTCCTTCCTCTCTTTCCTCTCTCTTCCCTCTCTCTCTTTTCCAAATATTTTTCTCACATCACGGACATGATAAATAATGCAATAAAGGCATTGACGTGAGAGAGCGGAATGCATGATAGCGCAGATCATCGTGCCCTCAGACCACGGGCGGGCTCACGCGTGGCACAACGTCTTCATGTACAAATCTTCTTCTCTTCTTCTCTTCCTCTTTCCTCCCCCAGATTCGGGACTTCTTTTTATAGAACCTTCCAATATTTTCCTAGAAACGAACCTATTATCTTTTATTCTGTAGCCTACAATATAATATATATATATATATATATAGTATATATATTTATATATATTAATATTATATATATATCTATATTATATTTATATCTATTATATATATATATAATTATATATATAATATATAATATATATTAATATATATTATAATATTATATATATATATATATTATATAATTATATATATATATATTATATATATATATTATATATATATATATTATATATAATATATATATATATTATATAATATATATATATATATATATATATATCTATATATACTTATATATATATATATATTATATATATATATATATTAATATATTATATTATAGTAATATATAATATATATATTTAATCCTCCTCCGTCAAGAGGTGAGTTGAAACCCCTGAAATTAAAGACACAATATTTTCAGAGGTCCAGAATTTCTTATTTAAATTTAAAAAAAAAACATAAATAGTAATCAGATCAATGTAGACTAATTAAACACAACACCACATATATCATTATATATATTATATATATATATATATATATATATATATTATATATAATTATATATATATATATATAATATATTTTATATATATATATATAATTATATATATATATATATATAATATATATATATATATATATATATACTATTATATAATATTATATTATTATTGGGATTGTGCCGAATATTCGGCTAATCGGCCTAATCCGGCCATACCCGAATATTCGGTATTTCGGGCGTTTTTGGCCGAACTATGCGGCCCGCCGATATTGATGCTTTATAAACAATAAATTACGGTCAACAATAAGGGAAATTATTTCAATTAAAAATTTTGAATTTTAGAAACTTTATCTTTCCAAAAATAAAAATTCATAGCCAAATTTTGGTAGCAATATGGCGAAAATCTTTTTTGTCTTTGTCAAGATCTATTAAGGGCCTTGACTTTTTCAATATTCTGAAAATAGAATTCATTTTAATTGATAGGGATATGGACCGCAACCATGGTAGCTGGTATAAGGGAAGCAACCGCTACAATCATGTTTTTTTTTCACATGTTGCCCACTCATGCATTTCACGAGATGTCAATATATATGTCAGAAGTCCTGTTGAAAAATATTTTACTTTACTTGCAGAAGCAATATCCTCTACGTCAATTTTCACTCGATTCAGCAACGGCAGCTGCAAAACTTTAAACCACTTTAACAGATGCAGCCTGAATGGTCACACAAGCATAAATTAATTAAGACGTTTTCTACAACGCTGGAACAGAACTTATGATATGCTTAAAGATTGTTTTGAACAAAAAGTTCCCCCTATCCATAACGCTGCCTGAATGCATCAGAAAATGTTGCTGATTTTTTCAGTGCAAAATTTTCCATTTACTTAAAGCCATTTGCAACAACATCAGAATAAAAACACAGATTAAACGTTGAAGTTAACATTTCGCCCAAGGTTGGATCCCTTTCGCATTCTTAGGAATAAATAACTATTTTTTTAAAAAAGGAAAATTAAAAGCAAAGCTCAGTGGAATGAAGTTACACGTCGCTTGAAGAGCTTTAAAGAAATCAGATGGAAAAGAATAGACTCTAAGGTTTCTTATGTGATAAATCTTGTGTGAAGCCTATTGCTTAGATCTGCGATTCAAGCTAATTTCAACATGAATCAGATGAATCAGTAAAAAATTGGTCGTTGAGGAGTGAAAAGAAATGTATTGAAAATTTAGCTCCTGCCTCTTCTGCTGACGATGATTCACGTAGTGGGGGAAAGTGAAGCTGAAGGTTCCTTTTTCACTTTTTTTTTTAATGATGTTTTTAAAGAAATGTTGGCATCAAAGATGCGTCATACAGAAAAGAAAGTGAGAGTGAAATAAGAAAGTCCCATTCTTCTGACGGATGTGAGTATTGTACATAAAAAAAAGGCTACATAGGAATTACATCACGAATAAAAACAATATATTAAGTTTGCCTACTTTGTCCAGTGAAGACAATGATATTCCCCTCTCAATTGGTGGGAAAACACTGGAAATAGTTTTATGAGTTTGAAAAAACTAGCAATAAATACTTTCAGCTCCACCGTCATCAGTCGAAGTGAAAGATATTTAGAACAGGAGGGAAAATATTTATGAAGCCACAAGAAATAGTTATCCCCTGAAAATGGAGACTGCTAATGTTCTGTCATTTTAACCTAGATCTTATTCAAATGAAGTTTAGTTTAATATCTTAACTACGAAACTTTTTAAAATTTTTCATTTAATTATTTTTAATATGTGAATGGTTTTGCTATAGGTAAAGAAATAGTTATTTACTTTTTTGTTTATTACTTTGTATATTACACTGGTAAACATGAAATTTCTTGGACGGGATTTCGCATTGATTATTGAGGTGCTGAATTCCAAAAAATGCAATCGTTTTTTGCATATCAATCGCATTTGTGAGGATATTGTGTGGTAACCAGATTTTGTAAACTTTTATTATTTTTCCTAAATTCCACAGGGTCTATCACAATTATTGGGGGATATATATATATATATATATATATATATATATTATATATATATAATAGAGCAAAACGTTATATAATATAAGTATATATATATAAGGTATAATATATAAGCTATATATATATATATATATATAATATATATATAGTATATATATATAACTATATAATATTAGATCAGATTGGATAATATGAAGGAAAGAAACAATTCGCAATGATATGATACATGTCCTTATATATATGTTAAACATATAATAAAACTATGAATAAAGAGTAATATGGACAACTGAATGTAATAGAAGGAATGGGCTTAGTTAATGTAAACTTACCTACGATGGTAGTAACTTTCTCTTCTTAGACGATCTACTGTGCATATCAGCGTCTGGAATATCCCTTATCAAGCTCCAACAATAGTCGGCCATCATTTGAATTCCCTTGCCCTTACGTCTCCATGAACTTTTAACCTCTTGATGGAAAGCGTTGACACCCTGCTCATCACTCCAACACCCTATGGTTTTCCGGTAAATTTTTAGTGAGAATGTAAGTAGTGGCAACTTATACTCATCTCTAAATCCATGAGAATGAAAACTGTCTTGCAGTTCCTGTACAATGTTAGTTGTTCTCGGCTTTCCTGTTCCCCAGAAATTTCTGTGCTACATCTGAAAAGCATTCGCGCTTGCCTCTAACACAGTCATTGTTGTAGCAAAGGCAGCACCACGGAGGAGTGTCCGTTTGTGGGCCATCAAATATCCCAGCTTTTTTCTTCTCGTGACTCAGACCAGGAAACGTTGAGCATAATAGCGGAAGCATTCCACCATACATGGTCCAGGGCCTTCCCAAATTGTATCAAAACAAGTTTTATGTGTAGTGGAGATAAGATGATGTTTTTCTCTGGCACAAGTGGTTACCCATACGATGTTCTGTCACCATGACGTCAAGGTTTCTTCGGTGGCCATTCCTCTTTTTGGTCCCAGTGATCCTTGCCGGCCGTCTATCCCCAATAGCCCAGGAAATGCAGGGATTTTGGGTTACGAACACTGTTTTACCATTTTTGAGGTCGACGCATATTTCCCATCCATGTACCTGATATTGAAGCCTCTCCAAACTGTCTTGATTTTTTGCATATCCTCGTCTCATGCGTAACGGTACCCTAAAAGGCAACCGAAGCATACTGTTTGCCGTTGTGTAACACACACTCACTTTAAAACTGCTCTTGGAAGTGGTCAATAAACAGTCGCCACTCACATGATCGGATGCTGGGAGTCCCATAGCGAGTAGTAGGCTGCAAACTTCACTCAATATACAAGGTTCCACTGACTGGACGAAGCCTCCGCAGCTCTGCTTTCTGTTGGATAAAATGTTACTCCTGTGCCATAGGTCCAGTAGTCATTTTTCAGGCAACCTCGAAGCCAACAGCTCAGGATAACTTCGGCAAATAACAATCTCATACAAGAATCGGTTAAGTTCCCTGTGTGAACCTGAACAGACCATCCGACTGTTATTTTCAGACGGATGATAGACATCATCCAGGTCATCGTCATTGGCATTCATACATGTTGACGTACTAAAGTTACGCACATGCTTTCCCGATATCAACGGACCTCAGTAAACTTGGCTGCTACTGTAGATATACATTGCGGAAAGGTAAGTCTACTACAGCCTACGTAGTGCGCCCATGAATTTTGTCATTCCTAGGGAATATGCAAAAATCGGGATCCATGATTGCACGAAACGGGATGTGATACAGCAAATCGGAGAATATATGGGATCAGCACCTCCGAATTACTTTATATCTGCTAAAGTCCATCCAAGAAAAATTTTCACCTTTTTTTTTTGTTGACCAGTGTAAGTTTCTTTATTTTTCCCTAAATGATACCGAACTTTGAAATAACTATTAGGCCGAATAGCGAAGTGATTATTCGGAAATTCGGTTATTCGGACGGCGACATACTTTTAGCCGAATATTCGGTATTCGGCTTTTCACTATTCGGCACATTCCTCTAATATATATATATACTATTATATATATATATATTATATATATATTATATATTATATATATATATATATATATATATATATTATATATATTTATTAAATATATTATAAAAATATACAGGTATATATATATATATATGATATATATTATAATTATATAATATATATATTTATCTATATATTATTATATATTATAATATATATATATAATTATATATATATATATATATATATAATACTATATATATATTATATAGTATATATATATATATATATATATATTATATAATATATATTATAATATATATATATTATTTATTATATATCTATATATAATATATATATATATATATATATGCTTTGATTTTGTTGTGGTTTAAACTTTAAAGCTCAAAAGGGGAGGAGGTAATATTGAAAAAGTTGAAAGCACTTATATTATATATATTTATTTCAAATTACAATAGTAACTTTCTGATTGAACAATTATATGATTGTGCAGCAGCAATGAAGGGAAGTTTTATTAGAGGTGTTCAAACTATGATAAGGACAAAATATCCAGAGACATTATATGTAAATTAATGTTCCCATTCGTTAAACCTAGTCTTGGCACATGCATGCTATGTTAACACATTAGAAACTGTAT